>JAVTVY010003447.1:0-34535 GCA_036873755.1 Hanleya hanleyi
TGCCTGGCCTGTGTGATATTGGGTGGTCGATAGCTATAGAACCTTTGCTGTGTAGGGGGGCGTCGCTGTTTTTCCCTACACAGCTGTAGTTCCTTCCCTTCACATTTCGTACCAGGAAGTTTTGGCCTCCGAAACGCCTGCGTTTCGGAAGATTTAACGGCTGCACATACAAGAACACAGTAGCTGGTGATAATAAAATGTACCTCGTTATTCTCTTTGTAGTCTTTTGTCACTTCCCTCCAAGTTAGAACTCTCTGTATTCCCTCATTCTTAAGTTATCATCAATTGTTCAAGATTCTCGGGGATTTGAATATTCAGCTGACCTCCATTCAACTGTCAGTGATGTAAATTTCCCTCGCACGCACTTTGCCGGAGATGGCGGTGTCTTTGAAAACAAGCCGTGGCGCATGCGTGATTATTCGGATCAATTCGATGACGGTCCAACGAATGCGCGTGTACGTGGGCGTGGCTAACGGAGACATTCAAAATATGAGACCAAAATATGTCAGAAAACTCCGTGAAGGCGTGATTAAAAGATGATATCTCAAGAGGAAAATGAGGTATAGTTTATTACTATTCGCTGCCGTTTTATTTCGTGTGCAGTTAGGATATTGGACAACGTCATTCAAAGTTCAATGTGTGGGATGTATTGTGTATAGGAGGAACCTTGGCTGTGAGTCGATTACAGAGCCATTCGAGACTACAGCCATTCCTGGGCTAGGTGGTCGAAGTCTACGTATAGCTTTTTTCAATAAATTGTGGAAATTAATATAAACATATATACAGATATTTTTTTAAATAGATTTTTTTATAAGTGTATTTCTCTTTCATCTTTGTGGCTTTTGAAAATTTTGAGATTTTTGCGAGTCTGTCCATATTTAACTAAGCGACGTCCAAGCGAGCTAATGTACGCGCGTTATATTCATATCAAATATGGTGCGGCTTGTGTTCAATGAGGCTTGGAATGTTTATACAATTAATTTTCTTCTCACTGTTACACAATAAATATTTGCTGCGTGGAATCCAGTCATTTGTTCCATAGGGGCAATATTCTCATCAGCCATCACCATTCAATGTGAATGTGATACATGTACAAGTCCATGGTCATTGATACAGTAAGGTGAAGGCGAAGGTGACCTGTAACACCAGTATACAAAATTATACCGAGCGCATTGAATCCTCATCATATGATGTTGAGACAGATCAGAACGAAGTGTCGGTAAAATCAGGTGTGTTTTGAAGAGCATTCTCTCATCAATGATGATGCTATACTGTACACATACAAAATATGAAGTGTTGCTGTGTTGGGCCTATAGCACAAAATCACAAGCAAGTTGGTACAACTAGGCACACGGTGTCTCATTTCTGCCGCTAACGTGTCGATTTGGGTGAGGGGATCCTCTCAGGGGGAGGTGGGGGTGGGATGGGGCCTAATATCTCAAGCACTTTTCCAGATTTTCCATCAATATACTCTATTCCATACCCCAATATTTCAAGCACGTCAAATCAAACAAAAATTATTTGCTGGGAATGTGACTTTCACATCCCTGTCTGGACATGCTAGTGAGGAACCCTCAATCCCAGATTAATTACCATTGATGAAGCTAACGTCCAACAAACGCAAAATTGAGCTTGGCATCCGGCCGTATGTTATTCAGTGATGTATTACGCTACGGACCCTGTTGCCTCGACGGAGGTCTTTGCGCTCATCCAGCGCTTGTTTTTATAAGTTTCACTTCATACACATTTGGAATTGGTGCTAACTGTCATACGAAATAGGTTTTTCGATTATTGACGCAGAAATAATTTTATGGACAACGACTGAATATTGAATGTGGGATATGATGCTTGCTATTGTGAAGATAGATATTCACAATTGATTTCTATGAGCCTGGAAAAATCATAGAAAGGTCCCGAAATTTTGTCTTCCACTTAGTGTAAGAAACCCACAGAAGAAGTTAAAACCAAAGAATATCTATATTCCGATATTGTACACAGCTAGAGGGCAACCCGAGGTACAGAACCCGAGGTACAGAAATCGGTCATTTAAAGCACAAATATCAAAATATTTTCAATACAAGCGTCAGATATGAGCATGTTGAAAAATTATAAGTAAGCATTATCTAAAACGAAGAAGAACTTAGTAAGCAACCAAGAATTTGTTGCAAACTTTTGTAATTTGTTGTGAAAACCTCTTGTATCTTCTATGTTCCGATGGTTTCCGTTGCTGTTATATCTCAATACAGTGTTATATTCCTGATATCGAGCACTGGCAGTCAACAGATGATGGGTATTTACGTCACTGCTCACTACGTATTCTAACGTAAAGTCGAGTATGATAGATTAGTCTTATGTAAGAATAAGGCATGAACAGCTGTTCCTTATACCGTTGTTTGTGCTCAAGGGTAAATTTAGAGACTTCGCAGCTTCCTGATGTTAATTATAGATCGACCAGATATAGATGTTGTAGCCGTTGACGCAGTTTATCTGACATGCCGTATTTTAACATTGTACAACTACCTTTTTCGTGTTGAAGGTTGCAAAGTCATCATAACCTTGAATATACTAATATACTGATAATAGGTGTGCATGGCTGGGGTGGGTAGGGGCGGGGTTGTATCTCGTACCATCGACTCCAAGCCCGTTGATGAGTCCCATATATTTTGCTGGCATCATTGAAAACTGTTGATCGAGTCTCTCTCGTAGGAAGCCGTCCTTGTGTGTTTATTATTTTCATTTCATACACATTTGAAGTGGTGCTAACTGTCATAAGAAATAATTTGTTCGGCTATTGACACGGAAATTCTTTTATGGACGACGGCTGAATATTGAATGTCCGACCTGATGCTTGTTACGCTAGCCAAACCCGGTACATGAAGTCTCCAGTCGTATACTGGTTTGACAATTTGTGAGGGCCAATGTTGAATTCCGTTATTAACAACTCAAACTCTTTCACCTGTGTTCACCGTTGGATGTATAATGGCTATAACCTGTCTTGTCCGATCCAATAGTTGTTCGGTCCAATATATAATGGCTATAACCTGTCTTGTCCGATCCAGTAGTTGTTCGGTCCAATATATAATGGCTATAACCTGTCTTGTCCGATCCAGTAGTTGTTCGGTCCAATATATAATGGCTATAACCTGTCTTGTCCGATCCAATAGTTGTTCGGTCCAATATATAATGGCTATAACCTGTCTTGTCCGATCCAATAGTTGTTCGGTCCAATATATAATGGCTATAACCTGTCTTGTCCGATCCAGTAGTTGTTCGGTCCAATATATAATGGCTATAACCTGTCTTGTCCGATCCAATAGTTGTTCGATCCAATATATAATGGCTATAACCTGTCTTGTCCGATCCAATAGTTGTTCGGTCCAATATATAATGGCTATAACCTGTCTTGTCCGATCCAATAGTTGTTCGATCCAATATATAATGGCTATAACCTGTCTTGTCCGATCCAATAGTTGTTCGGTCCAATATATAATGGCTATAACCTGTCTTGTCCGATCCAGTAGTTGTTCGGTCCAATATATAATGGCTATAACCTGTCTTGTCCGATCCAGTAGTTGTTCGGTCCAATATATAATGGCTATAACCTGTCTTGTCCGATCCAATAGTTGTTCGATCCAATATATAATGGCTATAACCTGTCTTGTCCGATCCAATAGTTGTTCGGTCCAATATATAATGGCTATAACCTGTCTTGTCCGATCCAATAGTTGTTCGATCCAATATATAATGGCTATAACCTGTCTTGTCCGATCCAATAGTTGTTCGGTCCAATATATAATGGCTATAACCTGTCTTGTCCGATCCAGTAGTTGTTCGGTCCAATATATAATGGCTATAACCTGTCTTGTCCGATCCAATAGTTGTTCGGTCCAATATATAATGGCTATAACCTGTCTTGTCCGATCCAGTAGTTGTTCGGTCCAATATATAATGGCTATAACCTGTCTTGTCCGATCCAATAGTTGTTCGGTCCAATATATAATGGCTATAACCTGTCTTGTCCGATCCAGTAGTTGTTCGGTCCAATATATAATGGCTATAACCTGTCTTGTCCGATCCAATAGTTGTTCGGTCCAATATATAATGGTTATAACCTGTCTTGTCCGATCCAATAGTTGTTCGGTCCAATATATAATGGCTATAACCTGTCTTGTCCGATCCAATAGTTGTTCGGTCCAATATATAATGGCTATAACCTGTCTTGTCCGATCCAGTAGTTGGTTGTTATCAAACTAGTCCGAGCTTCCTTCCTTTTTTTTCCTCTGACCAGACAGAAAATCTGTAAGAAATTCTGTATTAGATATTTCTAATGAAATTGTTATCGAAATCTTAATTTGAAATATAGTCATTCAGGTCATATTGACTAAAACATTTTAATTTTTCATTTTCCGTGGCTGGCCAATGCTGGCCTTCAACTCGGATTTGTGATATTTTATGTATTTTTATTTTATTCGAGAACTCAATTGCGCTGAAATTCTTTATGTATAGACTGTCTACTGTATGTGGGATCTGACGCTATTGTATACTGATCATCTGACCCGAACAGATGGTGCTGATCATCTGACCCGAACAGATGGTGCTGATCATCTGACCCGAAAAGATGGTGCTGATCATCTGACTCGAACAGATGGTGCTGATCATCTGACCCGAACAGATGGGGCTGATCATCTGACCCGAACAGATGGTGCTAATCATCTGACCCGAACATATGGTGCTGATCATCTGACCCGAACAGATGGTGCTGATCATCTGACCCGAACAGATGGTGCTGATCATCTGACTCGAACAGATGGTGCTGATCATCAGACTCGAACAGATGGTGCTGACAATCTGACTCGAACAGAAGGTGCTGCTGTATACTACTTGCCCAGAATATGCGATTATCCCCTTATGAGAATGTACTAATATTATGGTATATAAAAATACAGTATAAATACTAATAGCCAAGACTTGGGACAACAATATGTCTAGACTTGAGTCTTTTCAGCTGCAAAAAGACTCAGACAATATCTGCCTACATGAAGTATCTACCAAAAATACTGTTGGGTATAGACGTGACGTACCCAAAATAGTTGGGTCAAAAAGACCCAAAATATTTGGTTCAAAATGGAATTTGACCCAATTTCTTTGAGTCTGTCACGTCATACCACGCGATTTTGCGGAACACTAAAGCGGGTGGTGCTGCATGCTACAAGCGTTGAAGACCTGTAGGTTAAATAGTTAAAGCTAGGCTTGACTTGGAACTGGTTGAGAAATTCCGCCGTTTACGCTGTTGTTACCATGCAAATGTATATAAATATGAAGCGCACACAAAAAAAGTTGTTGTAAGAGAGATGAGGTTATCTGTTCACGAGATCGGAAAAGTTAGAAGACTAACTCGACCCTCGGGTGAGCGTTAAGATTGCCAAGGGAATTTCTTTGCGACCGCCAAGCGACTTGATCAGCATGCATGCTCACTGCCGCACTATCTCAGTCGTAAAAGTAAACAAGACCCCTATGAGAGGTCGTTTATTTTCCCCCTGACATTTCATTCATGTTGAATATTCTACTAGAAATATTACCCGATCTCAAGGTTTACGTGCGCATGTCAATAGCAAGCGTACCATACGACATTCAGTAATCAGCCGTTGTCCATAAAAGAATTTCCGCGTCAATAAATCAGATACCTATTTCGTATGACAGTTAGCATCAATTCCAAAAGTGTATGAAATAATAATGAAAACACAATATATACGAACAAATACAATGCATTAATTTTTTTAATTTATTTACATATATTTAGACTGATTTAGATAAGTGTGAGCACTTTTGTTTTACTGAATTGGAATGTAGACAGGTGATCATATTCAATCTGGTAATTGTTTTTTCAAACATTGAAGAAGATCGTCCATCAGTTTCATTTTCAGTTTCCGGCCTTTATTTCGCAAACATCGAGTGAGTGAGTGTGTGAGTGAGTGAATAGGATTTAACGTCACTTTCAACACGCAAACATAGAATAAAATGTATGAAGAGATATTCGATCGATATTGTCACTTGTTCTAAAAGCGTTTCAGTGCGTAGATTTTTTTTATTTCAATTTTGCAAACTTCGAATAAGGCATATCAATATTTAAGTGTGTTCTACTACATCGATTAAGAGAACATATAAATTTGACACTTTTTTCTATCAAATATCGAATAAGACGCTAAGAAATCAGTGTCAAAATATCCTATCGGAATTAGCTATATACATGTAGTTGAAATAACGTTATTTCAGGGATAGTCTAGATTGTTTGCATATAGCTTAAAATGAATGAAACCGAAATTATTTCATTTCCATATACTTTGGAATTGAGAATTAATCCAATCCATTGGATATTGCATTAAACCATGTTTGCACGATAAATGTTTGCATAGATAGGAAACAAAAACTGATCCCAAATTAGCTCCTCGAGAAACTCAAGAGCTTTACCATGGAGGCGGCATACCCTGATACTTACATCCGGGTATTTTACGGACAAAAATAGACTTGCAGAAAACTGTTTGGGAACAAGACACGGGTGAAAGAAAAAAACTATCGTTTTCAATCTCATCCATCTTGGTTTCAACTTGGAGGACCAGAATTAACCAAGTTATCCGATAGTAGTATACAAAGGGGAAATTGAGTCGATAGCGCCTCACTGATTTCTATCCTGATAGTCTAATTTTACCAGAAGGATTTTCGTGGAATTAAACTTTTAAAATTAGACTCGTACCTAGCTCTCAAACTCCGTGATCTGCGGGAATGTTGTTAGCTATATATATTGAAGGAATTTAGCCAGTTTTCCAAAGTTTATCCGCATAATAGTATGCATCCGGTTAGAAGCGAGATTGACCTTTTTCTGCAGTATAAGATAAAACTATCGGCACTTATGTAGTTACATTTTATGAATGATCATATTTAGCGCTTCATGTACACCTTCGTGAGTGTCGTGACGAGTGACCTTGACCAAGTTATTTCACACAAAAAGTTATTTAGTTAATGTGCTATCACCGATCTTTCGAAACATTCACGTCACAGGAATGTGGATTCCAAAAGTTCATGCAAAATTCCGTTAAAGTGCGACTATGAAAGATAAATAAAACAAGAATGATTAGAGCTCTTACATCTTCATGAGGTAACAATTGCTCTGTCCTGATCTGTCTAAACATTGGCTTCAATTCTGTCGACATTTTATGGAAACTATGAATTTGATTTTGTTATCCCAGTACGAAAACGGTAGTTGGATCGGAGAGTGTTATGCTGAAACCAGATATATGGTCCATTATATACGTTGATGGGAAGTTAAGTGCATTCAGTTGACCAGTTTAGCCTATAGCTGTGAGACATTCCTTAACGGTTAGATAAATTCCCATTGGAGGAAATATAAACAAGTCTCGAATCCCGCAGACGATGAGGGCCTTCAGTGGGAATGGTAAAGTACTCTCTCCACAGGTCACCTAAACTGGTGTTCACGAGTTCAAATTGGAATATGCCTCAGCTCGGAGCCTCCAAATCTTTCCAATGACCATCGGAATGATCACATTCATGAACATGCTCTCCATTTACCTTGCAAATTCAAAGAACTGCTGAATCTAACTTTTGTATTGATAAAAAAAACCCAAACATGTATTAAATATATATAAAAGCACCAATGCCACCTGGTTTGAAGATAGATTTTTACAATTTTATCATAGAACTATATGCTGTGGAAAGATATATCGGTGAATAGTGGCTGATATCAGTTGGCCCCAATCTTAATAAATTAATATCCTATCAATGCTCCCCAATCGTACATGTCGCTATATAGGATCTTACATATTTTAATTGAATTTGGTGTTCTGAGCGCCCATACCATGGATGTTTAATAGCATTATGACATCATGGTCGCATCTGGACTCATCCATTTGCAGTCGTGGAGGGCAGATAGGTTCATTGTGTCCATTTACCCCAACGTTTACACCAAAGATCAGTCCATATATTTACCCCGTATTATGGTGCCACAATGTCGGGACCGCGGCAACATGCAACATGCGAGCCGGCTAATTCGGCTGAGCCAACCAAAAATTCTTTGTCATCAATGTTCCCTTCAAAGCACTATGAAGCGTTCTCGGGATTGGTTAAGACGCGAGTTACTGCAAGCCTGTTAGACCCTACAAGCGACAGTATCCAAATGGGGAGCAGATAGGATTTAATTTTAATTAGATTGCAGTTGGCGAGGTTAGACGGTGGCCATATTCGTTTACCCTGACGACAGATGACCTTGGGTCAACTCCGCTACAGTTCCTGATACCATGACCGCGTTAAATAGAAAGGCGCTAAGCAGACCGTAATGAATGTCTGGTAGCGCATGATTGATGGAGTCACATCGATCGTGATGGTGTGATAGCCAAACAGCAGTCAAGGAATCGATCAAACCATATACACCTAGCTCCTTTAACATCAATTAAACCATCACTGTGCTCTCACATACAGCAATGCTTGAAATATGCTAACACGTACGTGAATAAACATGTATGCAGATATTGTCTTCTGCTTTGTATTCATGGTTTCCCGCCGATAGAAAGTTCCAACAAGGCTTCATGGAACATCGAACGCTCGAATGGCTCATGATTGGTTGACATTTGTTGATAAATGAGGTGCTTCAACCTAATTGACTCGAAATGACCTCGTAAAACAACTGTTCACTGAATCTTAAATATTCCCAACTTTTAAATACTCAACATTTTTCATTGAAATACTCCTTGTTAATCCAAAGGAAATCATGTTGCCTTGACGAGAGACAGATACATTTGTCGTGATTTAAAAAAAATATTTCACTATGAATAATGATTTGCTTTGATGATATTTATTCTTTGAAAAAAATCAATTCTCTAAAGGGCAAAGCCTCTTGGTTTGGTAGTGATGACATTTACTTGTGTGTGCTCCATTCCCGCTTAGCTTCTCATTAATGTTTACAGCCCCAGTCGGATGTGTTTATCTTCCTCCCTTCACAGTCCAAGCTTCGCAAAAAACTTCGCCAAGCTTCAAAACATACTTATCCGTCTCCGATTTTTAAAACCATGCTTTCCGCATATTTTTCATTTCACACATGTCGTCTGCTCTACTCATTTATCACCCCTGCGCAGCAGACGTCGCGTGCGAAAATTCCGGAATAGAGTTTTCTCCATGTCCTGTTTCTTTTCGCTGACGCACAGAAACATAAAGATGAATCGCAGAGTTCAAGCTTAAAGGAACATGTAATTCCTACGAACGTGTAGTCTGAGCATCTGCACTTTGAGATTAGGAGAAGATAAATCAGGGAGCTCGTAATATAGCGTTTGGAATTGACTCTTAGTTACAGCCTGTGTACCAGTACTGTAGTGTTGTTCATCTATAGAAACCGGAAGACTCACACTTTCAATTTGAAGAAAAAAATGTCATTCTTCTACTGTCGTTTCGTATCGATTCGACTTTTTTCAATGGATCAAAAAGTCGACAGAGGGAGATTTTAATACGAAATTTCGCTCTTTCGACTTTTCCACGGATTTAAAAAAAGGCGCATCCGGTTGTCGTAGTTCAAGGTTATCCGAGTTCTGATTCTAGGTGGTTCAAATTTCACCTATAAGCGTCATAATGGAGGATGGTGGCAGTCTTCGGATGCGTAATTCAATAAACCAGTCATTTTCATTCAGGTCAAAACTCTTTAATGTAATTAAAATTATATCCTATCTGCTCCCCCATTTGGATATGTTGCTTGAAGGATCTAACAGGCTTGCAGTAAATCGAGTGTCAACCAATCTTGAGAACGCTTCATAGTGCTTTGAAGGAAATATTAATGATAGAGAATTTTTGATTGGCTCTGCCGATTTAGACGACGCGCTGGTAGGGTGTCTTTTCATGTTGCCGCGGTCCCGACATTGTGGCACCATAATACGGGATAGATATATGGACTGATCTTTGGTGTGAACATTGGTGTAAACGGACACGGTGAGCCTATCTCCCCTCCCCGACTGCAAGTGGATTAGACCAGATGAAAGATTGAAAACTGTTATACCTGATATACATTTGCGAAAAATAATGTGATATTATTTACTCTCGTGAAATTTCACGGGAACATGCATGGTCTGGGGACATCTTTTCGTTCGTTCAATGTCTGCCGCGTCACCCTTCTTGAGAAGATAATACGTGTTTTGTGAAACAGTATAGTTTCATTGATAGTTAGCTGATATTTTGCAGTCAGAAAATCGCTCTAACCAGAGCGTATGTAGAAATCAAGCCCCTATACCGATCAGACGCTTATTTCTAAAGCATAGAGCATTCATCGCGTTCAGAAAAACAGGCACTTCTTAAAGTCGATTGCCGTGAATTTTCGGTCCAATACCGGTGTACAACACTGTAAACTGACAAACGCGTTCTACGTTGTGCGAGCAACGCGCATTTGCGTACACTTCGCCATCCATAAGATGGCTTGCGAATCGTGTGTCTCCATTATTGCGGAGCGATATCCGGTACTTTACCGGATTCTGTTCGGCCTTCATCCGGCGGAGAACAGACTCGAGAAATCTGATAAATTACAGGTTTTCATACCACTTCTGAAACAGATATTGCCTGGGCTTACAAAATATATAGGTATGTATAACTTTCGTATCATCCAAGAGGTGCGGTGGATCTGAAATTTTGAACAAGTAGTTCATCACATGATTCGAAAATGGCGAGTTACGTTGGGGTTACGTCGGTAGACTTTAGCTGATTGGCTGACGAAGTGACATGGTATTGATTTATGGAAATTCCCTCTAGCAGTTGCCGAAAGTAGGCTGAACATGGATACACACGATCTCAGGGTCAGTCTTACCGCGTATAGATGACCGAGATGGTTACAGGTTGAGCAACGCGCTGTTGTCCCGGATAACACTTTTACGTGTTGTTGGATCAACGCGTTAGGTTTTACTGACTGAACGCGTAAAGTGTTACAGAATCCAGCGTTTTTCGGTTTACAGTGCAAGAAAAGTTCAACTTCACGCATTATACGTCGAGTATCCTGACAAAAAAAAATCGTTTTACCTTTGAGCGTATTGTTTATCTGTTTTCCCGTTTGTCTGCTTTCCTGTCTGTCCGCTTGTCAGCCCCGCAAGCAGCAACAGCGCATGGGTTCCGGAAACATTTCTCGCAGCATTGAACTTTGAATGTTGAAACTTACAGACATACATGTAATACATTGTATATACCTCGAGGCGACGGTTTTTCATCCTCTGAATTTCTTGTTTTCTTACTGTTTCAGAGGGAATGTATCTCAGTACACGTGGGACAGGCCGGTGTCCAGATGGGCAATGCATGTTGGGAATTGTACTGTTTGGAACATGGTATCCAGCCAAATGGCCACATGGAGGGGGAGAAGCTTATGATGAACAATGGGGACGAGTCGTACAACACGTTCTTCAGCGAGACCAGTATGGGGAAACACGTGCCCAGGGCCATCTATGTGGACTTAGAACCCAGTGTCGTCCGTAAGTTACCAACTCTATTCAAGAATCTTCTTCAAATCCCAGCTCTGTTTCCAAAATATAACCGGTATTTATCAGGACAAAACGTTGGATCAATCATGGTCATGAGTATCATAATTCCCTCACAATTTCGGTGGTAGAAGAGACACATGCGTAGGAGAAATGCGTAAGAGTAGTCTACAAGAGTATCATATATCTTCATAGTGCCGGTGTGAAGGCTAAGAATGTCCGGTAGCTAAGAGTGTCCGGGTCCTATCTCCCAACCCAGATGGGACACTTTTCACCACATTGGGGACAAGTGTCTGTCCTTGTTGTTGCAATAGAAAAGGGATATGAAAACGGACACCAATCACCAGGACATTCTTATCCATCACACCGGTGTGAAAGACATGTCCCCTCCCCTTACATTTCTTTTCCAACTATGATTGCCGAAACGAATCAGGGCAGTGTCACCATCTCCCATCCACTACCAACCACGCATATTCTAAATAGCAAAGAATTAATAGAGATTCACGTCTGTGAATCTTTTTAGTATGTGTTCGCATATATAAATTTCACTTTCCCTTTTCAATGCATTACTGGATGAAAATTTGTGTTTCTATAGACGAGGTACGCACCGGTATGTACAGACAGTTGTTCCATCCAGAACAGCTCATTAGCGGCAAGGAAGACGCCGCCAATAATTACGCCCGTGGTCATTATACCGTCGGCAAGGAAATTATCGACCTGGTTTTAGACAAAATCAGGAAAATGGTAAGGATGATGCGAATAAAGCAAAAAATATATTGAATTGTGGGTTTCGATGAGTAATTTTTAAATTCACACAAATGAGCCTTTTCCACACTTTGAATGTAAATTGGATTACTGCCCAGTAATACCTGTAATTCATCTTCCCCGGGCCATCTGCAGAAAAAATATCGTTCTAACACACTTTGAACCCTTATAAGGAAATACACGAAGAATGACAAAACCATATATACATATTATAGAGATAAGCTTGGCAATGCAGATAATCGAATGTTTCTGATCAGAAGGTATCAAACATTTCAATGTCCATATTCAGGCAGACCAGTGTACCGGGCTTCAAGGCTTTCTGGTGTTCCATAGTTTTGGTGGAGGAACCGGAAGTGGTTTCTCTTCTCTACTGATGGAGAGGCTCTCGGTGGATTATGGGAAGAAATCTAAACTCGAGTTTGCTGTGTATCCAGCGCCACAGGTAAACCGCTGAAAGTTATTCAGTTATTGAAGTGGGCTATTTATTCACTCAATATTTCTGTCGACCATATTCGGCCAAATTCAGCATCAGGTCAATTTATTGCTTTCCCATCTACACACTGAATACATCATATCGAATATAAGTGGGCATACGCTAAGGCTTTGTCTCACTCTCGGCTAATTCAACGTTAGTAGGGAAGCAAGAGGGGATGGGGTGGAGAAAGCGTGGTTAGAAACGTGGTCAATGGGAGGCTTGCACATTCGACCAGAAGATAAACCGGAAGTACTAGTTCTGTCAGTTGATTGGGCCAAAATCGACAAACAGGAACTGGAAATCTCACAATTTGATCGTACAGTTGGTATTGTCCCCGATTGGACGTTCCTTCGTTCTACCAATTGGATCGCTGCATTATTATCCAAAATGAAATGGTATCAAAGAAAGTATAATTTACAAGCGTCTGGTCCGTCATTCATAATTCAGCCGTCGTCCATTTAAGAATATCCGCGTCCATAATCCAAAGACCTAATTCCATATTCCATATAACAGTATTAGCACCAAATTCAAAGAGAAAATCATAGTATACATAAACATAGGCTAGTTCCCTTGAAGAGAGAAGCGGTCAACAGTTTTCAATGATGCCGACAAGACATGATGATGTTCCAAAATATGAAATCCGAATCGCTGATCAGTATTCTTAATCCATAATAATCTTTGTGAAGTCGTAATCTAGAGAATGATGTATCTCAGTCACGCTTTGGATGTGACTGTTCATTTGAGCACCTTGATCATATTAAAGTACATGGGTTCATACGGCCCATAGCCCCGGGTTAAGCGGAATTAGACACAAGTTACGAAACGTGACGCCATAGATTTTACACGTTACGCTCGTATTTTGCTATCAGCTTGCGATATGTATCGCCAAATTTGAGAAACTTTGAGTGGAGGCGCTTGGTGGTATAGCCCTGTTTTATAAGTTTCTGCAACAATGTTTTGTGACGTTGATTAAAATCGTCACATTTAACACAGGATCTAGCAAATGCTACTAGGCGAGATATGTATACGCCATATGCAGGTACCATCGGAATATTACTGTCCAGATAGGGATAGTTTACCATGTCGAAATTGTAATCATCTCTTTGTCATAAAGTCGGCGAGAGGGAAGGCCCGCTTCATTTTTTATAGAGATATATATGTAGATCTAACTATGATGTGCCTGTAGGGCTATCTGTAATTTCCTTCAAATCCAGTGTAGGTGGATATATATCCTTCACTGCGTCATTTATCTAGCGATTATCCACAGCGAGAAGATCGTCTATATAGCGTTTGGTGAATGAGAAGGATCGGACTTTGAATGGATCGGTTTTTGAAAGCGCTTGCATATAGCCATATTCATAAGAGAACAGATATAGGTCAGCCAACATGGGTGCACAATTAGTACCCATTGGAATAGCTATATGCTTTTGATATATTGTGTTGCCAAATTTCACATAGATATTTTTATTAACGAGAAAGTCAAGCAACTCTATAAACAAAGGAACATCCCATGAATGATATCTCTTGTATGTAGCAGAGCTAAAGAATGCTTTATGGCTTGTTACATTAATATATCTACGATCAGTTTTCTTGAACGCAGATACTATTAATGAACTTAGACGGTCAATACGGTCATGGTGAGGAATTGTAGCATAGGGAGTCGAGAAATCCCATGTGGATACATATCTGTACTGTATGTGACCTTTAGTATCAAGTTCTTCCGTAAGATATTTTAAGTTTTTCAATATCCACATACATTCAAAGCCAGAGTTTTTAGAAATAGTGGCGCAATACCTTTCCCAAAATGCTTTTACCTCCTGAAGGGCCCTCGACAACAGGGTTGACAGAAGCTTGGTGGTTCAGCTTTTAGAACCAGCTATGAATCTAGCTTTGTATGGTTATTTATGCATTTTGGGAGTCCAGTATACTTTTGGTATGTCGTTATGATTGGTTGGAAGACAAATATCTCTTTCCCTGAGAAACGTTTTGTGATTGGGCAGACAACCTTTTGCATATCTAATCATGAACTTGGTCTTTTCAGATATCAACAGCCGTGGTGGAACCGTACAACTCCATACTCACCACGCATACGACACTAGAACACTCAGACTGTGCATTCATGGTCGACAACGAGGCTATTTACGACATCTGTCGTCGTAATTTGGACATTGAACGACCATCGTATGTGAATCTGAACCGTTTGATTGGTCAGATTGTTTCGTCAATCACAGCTTCGCTCCGGTTTGACGGCGCTCTCAACGTTGATCTTACGGAGTTTCAGACAAATCTCGTTCCCTACCCACGAATCCACTTTCCACTAGTTACTTACTCGCCCATCATTTCAGGTTAGTATGGGCACTTATATACTGCTTGATAACACGAATACTGTTTTCCCGGAAAGGTGTCTCATTTTGCCGCTCAGGGCCTCGAAACAACGGTTTGGGGATTAGAAGTGGCTTTATGAGAGGGGTGTCGAAGTATAGGGCCTTTAAACATAATCTACATTTTTAAAATATTTCTCTCATATATATAACGCCAAGGTCCGGACCCATATCATGAATTCCATTATAAATCTAACCAAATGTAATTTAACCACACAATTCCATAGAGCAAGCGTCAAATTTGATTCACAATTCCAAAATCTCTTTTATTTTACATTTTCTCTCTCATCCAACAGTCCTTAGTAAATTGAAATAAGGTTAGGAATAACATATTTCATTGCTGATGTTCCCACAGAGAAGTGATAACAGCGGGTCTGAAGAACTGAAAACATGGGTCACCTGTAAACATGAGTCACCTATAATTCCATCACGCTGGAATTCATGGTATGCACGTTTATGTTGTAGTTGCTTTGGTAAGTGAAGACAGAATGAGAGTCTGACATCTCGGGATTCACTTTGATAATCCACTTACAGAATACTGAACTTGAATTAACAACTTGCTATTTCGAAACGTTGACCCTATTACGTACAATTTCTTCTCATCCGGACAGCCGAGAAAGCGTACCACGAACAGCTGTCTGTCCAGGAGATCACAAATGCGTGTTTCGAACCCTGCAACCAGATGGTGAAATGCGACCCACGTCATGGGAAATACATGGCTTGCTGTATGCTATACAGGGGTGATGTGGTACCCAAGGACGTTAATGCGGCCATCGCCACCATCAAGACCAAGAGAACCATCCAGTTTGTAGATTGGTGCCCCACTGGTTTCAAGGTCGGAATCAACTACCAGCCGCCCACGGTCGTGCCAGGTATGGTCTACCCCTTTTCATGGGAATTTATTATAAATTATTACATGCGATATAGAAAGTAAATGATGAGATTCAGGACTTTCTATTCCATTTTAGTCAGTTTTGGCTTCTTTTTCTCATTGAATTCGAAATTTAACGATTGAACCAACGATCGATCTTATTCCTAGCTTGTATATCGGTTTATCACGAGTGTATTTCAATTGGACAGTTCTAGAGAATATCCAGGTATGTAAGATGAGTTTAACACTCAATATAACAAGGTAATCTGTATAACTATATGACTAGAATGTCTACCGCCAGATATTGACACATTCACATTTATACAGGAAACAAATAAGCACGAGAGTCGGTGAAATTTCTCCAAATAACACTCTGCTGATACTGATTTTGAATCAATTAAAATTACCGGATATCGTCAACATAATCCCAAGCAGTTAGAGGCGGACTCATTGAAATATGACATATAGATCCAAGTGGCTCGAGTTAATTTTGTTTTGCTTCAGGAGGTGATCTAGCCAAAGTCCAAAGGGCCGTGTGTATGATCAGTAACACTACCGCCATAGCTGAGGCCTGGGCCCGTCTTGACCACAAGTTTGACCTCATGTACGCCAAGAGGGCATTCGTTCACTGGTATGTCGGTGAAGGTAAGAATCATAACCTATGGAGTTGCTCTATCTGCTCTATGTGGTAGGTGTTTTCGTAAACTTTTTAATTTCATGCAACGAAGTGGTTCGCGCCAGATATTGGACGATTTCGAAGTTAACCGCAACACCTCAAATACGCAGTCGCCAATTCCCAGATCCGATTTCTCATAAATAAACGATATAAACATAAAATGGCGTGATCTTTCAGTATGTTCCGTCTCCCCACATCATGTTAATCTAAGAATATTTCACTCAGAAGCCAGCAAGTGCCAACAGCGATTCATGGATGATGAGTTGTTTCTGTATCTCATCTACGTTTTCAGTACGCCTGTTCATGTGGTCACCTTAAATGAAACGATCGCATGGTGGCACCGTCTTAGGGACAGTAAGATACATGCGTCGAAGAGCAGTAATGATTTGAAAGCTCTGCAAATCTACCAGCTGGAATTTATGAACGTGAGATGTAAGCCACGCCCCGACTCTACGAAATAACTTAACTGTTGCTAGGTTCAACAATGCTACATTAAGAATGCCCATGGCCGAAGACTCTAGAAACATGATTTCCTCAACAGGATTAGCAATACCGGTTCGGTTACTATGGACGAGCCTGCTGAACGCAGCTCTTTCCTGTGTGGCAATTCCGAATCTACATATCCAAGAGCCAACATATGAACATTTCGTTGACATGACGAGGAATGAGTTTTGATGCCATTTAGCATACGCAATGCACCTGCTACCTTTATGCTGATTCGCTATATATGCTGATGGTGAAATTACATTGTATCAACCTCCACCCGCGAAGAGAGATGATTTGCAGGTTTAAAACCATGATATTGTACATATCGGTGTCAGAATATCTGGTCACTTTTAGGCTTGAAGCAGACATCCAGCCCATGTATACCATGTTCCACATTGATTGGTTAGCGATTTCATCGGAGATGATCATTCATATTTTTTGGAAAAACCAAAGAGTAAATCACAAAAGGTCACCAAACCGTTCAACCAATCATGACGGTTCAACCCAGGTGCACAAGATTTACAACATGTAGTCAGCACTTGAAGTTTCTATTAGATCGGTTTTGCAGGTTTAGATTTACTAGTAACGCGCGAAAACAAAATAATCTGAACAGAAGCAATATGTTCCACGCCATGCTGGGCCTGAATCATAATAATCATCCCTTATTTTATTATTCTACATTCAGGTATGGAGGAGGGAGAATTTGCCGAAGCTCGCGAGGATCTAGCAGCATTGGAGAAGGATTATGAGGAGGTCGGAGTAGACTCTGCGGACAATGACGCGGAACTCGATGAGGCGGAGGAATATTAACTCTAATTGAAAAACACTGCTGCTCAAACGACGACGGAAACAAAGTCTACATTCAAAGTTTTACCAGAGCGCCGCTTTTCGTATGTTGCGACTTGCAAGACAAACATTCACCAACCAAATCCACGAATGCGCTGAAACTGCATATTTTGCCTGCAAAAGTTCTGTATATCTTTAACTTCAACTTTGTGGCATGGTGCTACGAGGAATCGAAAAATTAACCGCCGCGTTTTATTATATGTTCGCAATTGGATTGCGTTGCCCAATAAATTCATAGACATCTGAATCAGGATTTTATGTATATATGAATCTGTTGAAATGTGACATTACGGTTATTTTGCGTTAGCGTGATATGATTTATTTATTTAGTTGTAGTTTGTTCTGTCGTTTGAATCATTTTCGTTTGATATTAGTTACATAAAACTGTCGCATAATATATGTAGACGTATTACCAGGCAGGACCAATTGATCTTTTACAGCTATTTACTACATATAATTTTACAATTTTAATTTTCTACATTTTTTTTGTGCCAAATATGACGAAGATAGCAAATTTTGCTACAAATGGTGGTAAACATTCTAGTGTGATTGTGTACAATGTTTGTGAGATTATATAGACTACCTTAAGCCGTATGTTCCTACTGTGCTGCTATAATTTGTATTTTACTGCGCGTTAAAATGTCTCCATGATTGAGTATTGGGATGTTACAAATATTTCATTGTTGTGGATATGTATTTTTGCACGTAACACTGGCACCTGATTTACCGTTGATATAATTCATTTTGGAAGAGGGGAGGCTACTCTTTACTAAGTATTTGGCGCGACACTGATAATTTATAGATTATTGACTGAGCTGCAGTCCGATGTCCAACATTTTGAATTTACGGCTGTTGTTTTTTTTCTATTCTTAGTAAATGATAGCTTTAAACTGTAAACAACCCAGATTGTGTAACAAATTCACAGTGGTATCTTGTTGAATCACTGATAAGCTTGGCATAATGCATAAGCAAAGTCACTCCGAATAAAGTTAACAAACGCATATTGACAGTCTCAATATTTCGACAAAGTTATATTTGTCATCATCATCCTGATGATGACAAATATAACTTTGTCGAAATATCATCCTGATGATGACGAATATAACTTTGTCGAGATATTGAGACTGTCAATATACGTTTGTTAACTTTATTCGGAGTGACTTTGCTTATGCACAATGGTACTTGGACGCATAAATAGCCACGACGTCTGTTGATCAGAGTGGTTTACACAACTGAATGTGAAGCGACAACTGCCGAAAAGCGGCGAATCCATTCAAATGCAGAACACAATGGTAGTCCTAACCTTTTTCCGTATTCGGAAGAAGGGAATGGTGACAATTCTAGATTTTTAAAATATTATCAATCATTAAGGTATCCAGAAATTAGGTCTACCTTAGAAATCCTTAGAATGTCATCATATTAATGGGGGAAGACACCACAGACAAACATCATCAATGCCGTTTAATGCAACTTCACCGAAACAAAGTTCAACATAATCTATATATTGTGTTGGCGAATTTACATTTTGCAAAGTATAATTTATAACGTACGTTTAATATTGACATCATGTTCTTGTATAGCTGCGAATAATGTAAAGTGTGATAATTCCGCTGTAAATGTGTAATATATATATCGCTTGGATCTTTGCTGATATGAAGGACAAGTTTGTTTTGATAACAATCGAATATAGAATATTGGAGTGTGAAAAACCGAAGTGAGAGGTGTGGTGGTCAAGCACATATCGGTCATGTAAATGAAGTGACGTGAATTTACGGGATTTCCAATATTGGCGAATGGGCGAATGGTCGGCCATTGTTTCATTTGCTAACATGTCAAATCACTTTGAAAAGCAGTATCCCCTTACATGAACTATATCCCTGGTCAACCTGGACGTGGCACTTGTGTACGACTCAGTGGTCATGCATGTCTACAACGAAAAAGCCTGGGTACATTTAGTTCTCGTGGGCTTACGATCGTCGACATTATTCTCCTCTGATCGGTGGGTAAAAACATCTCTACTTTATTCCGTTTCTCATGCTGGTAAATATAGAGACAACTGGCTTTGTGGGGCACTTTCTATAAAATCTAATTACAGCTAGCAAATGGAAATAATTTTCGAGAGAAAGAATAAGTTAGCCACCAGGGGGAATCTAATCCGTAGCGTTGCTCTTACCATCTGAGCTATATGCGAGCTGATGAAACCCCAAACTAATAGATCTTAATAGCTGGAATGTTCAATCTAACGGATCAATTTTCATTCTAAAAATTTTGGTCACCTTAATTCAAAGCTGAGAAATTTGGAATTATGGATGAGATTCAATCTGTTAAATTGCAATTCAATCTAAATAATTATGATAGTAGGAAATGAGGAAACTCAGTTATTGTAACTTTCTGTGTTTGTCCATTTATGTTTTGTGGCAGATTGACCATAATCTGCCACACTGCTCACTTCGGTCTGTATTGAGTTATTTATTAATTAGACAACCACTATACATCAGTTCATGATCTCGTTATATCATAATACACAGCTTGTGTTGTGATTGTTTGTGGTATGAAGGCTTAAACGTGTGCAGTAATTTAAGTGTTATATATATTTCTTTACATGTTGTGTATGGCTGGGTACATCTATGCAATAAACAATCAGTGAGTAATATTGTCGTTCATATTTCTGTACTCAGTGGATATTGGCGCAACTGCTTGTAAATAAAGGTTGTGCTGTACGGCAGATTCAGATTCACATCAGCACTTGTTCTCTTATCAGATATATATGGAGTATGTAGGCTTTATAGAGACCACATATTTCGACACCCACTCGTAAAATAACATCCCACCCCGAAATTCGTTTTTCTAGAGTATTGATGTGTCGGTCACAAATCACCATGGAATTTATTAATGTGTCGGTCACAAACCACCTTGAAATGTTTTGGGTCGAAGGTTATAATCAGGGCTCGACTTTTGGCGAACGTTGATCTGGCATTATACCTGACTGGACCAGAAATGATGATTTTAAAAATGTTTCTGTAATATTTGACTCTCAAAAATATAAAACCACTTTCCAAATTTTAATAGGAAAACAACCCGCCCTAGTTTGATTGACGACCTCTAAAATTTGTCGTAATGGTGTCGGGTGGGATGACCTTATCACCGGCCGTCGTATCTCGTAAAAATGGTGGGGAATGTATGCAGAATTTTTATTTGTTTGAGGGGAAGGGCAAGGCTACCTTGTGTGGTGTGTTATTTGTGGCTGCGAATATCAGGGAATATATTTTTCTCGATTAAGTAAGGCTGTTTTACCGGGAGTACGGACATTTCACCCACAGCGCCCCTATGGACATTTCCCCCATGGATATATACTCCAGTGGACATATCCCCCAGTGGGCATTTCCCCCACGCTATTTCGAACACAGATTATTTTAAAACACATTTTGAAGGTGATTTGGCAAGAATTTAATTTTTAGTTTATATTATTTTTCTCTCTTCTTTAGAATATAAGGATTTCCACATATTTTTACGATGAATAGGTGACATAGTGATCAGATATTATACATAATACGCAGTATAAGGTCGCGTTGATGGGGGCCCTTGGGGAGTAAACTTGATCATTTTGAAAGTTGAAGTGGCTATTTTGGAATGTTAAGGTGGCTATTTTGGAAAGTTAAGTTGGCCAGTTAGCCCGTTTACAAGGCTGGTCTGAAGATTCTTCCTTTAGTTTTACCGATCCATACGAACATGGACTTCTCTTCCACAATAATCACTATGTATGGGGAGGTAGGGTCTCCCTGTCGAAAATCTTTTGAGACGATGTGAGTTATCTATGACATAACTGATGGTATAATACATGCATTTTCTGCATTTCTATCTTCTTTTGCTATCTCTGGAAGAGGCAATTGGCTATGCATTGAGCAGTTACCATCAGCGTTCACGGGATAATGTGCTGCACAAACGCAATAGTGGCATCAGCATCTTCTGAATGTTATTAAACAGGAATATTTGTGCACTTTAAGAAGAAAACATCGCATTTCGAACACAGATATTTATCACATAATAATCATTTCTAGCTATGAACTATTTTAAGAGCAATCTCCTATAGTGACAGGTGGCATAACCGGGTGGTCCGTCTAGTCTTAACGTTTGCATGACAAAAGTATAAAATTTGATCTACCTGGGTTAGAAAACAATTGGTGGCCAAGATGGCAAGTAAGGGTAACGTCCTCAAAATGACAGCCAATTCTAAGATTGCCAGCATTAGCTTATGATAAAAGGGTTACATTATGCTGTAGTATTTGTAATTGAAAAAAGTATATTGGTACTCAATAGCTAGACTAAATACAACTCGATCAAACTGGCGAACATTTCCAAAGTTGTTGGCCGAATATGGTTGATTAGGTGGAAAATTTCATTTCATCACATTTATCCAAATTATGATAGAAGCACCAAATCTGGTGGTAAGACACGGATAGGAACGACGATTGGAAACCAAGATGAAAATCAACCGAAATATCACAGCATCTCGAAATGTTCCCTTAATTGTCCTTCATCACTTCTTCTGTACGACTACACTGTAACTGAGGTGTTCAATTTCAGAACACTTATTGTAGCCTAAACTGTTTTCAAATTGTTAACTTCCATGTTCAATTTCGTACTTTAGCATTCAAACCATTAACGCAGGTGTTCAAATGCAGAACATTATTTTAACACTCTCATTCAAAGTTTGAACAATAGCATTCTATACTCTAACATGAGTGTTCACAAATTTAACACTCAAATTCATACTTGAACACTCTCAGAACACGTCGGCGTGCGATTTATTTACAGTGTACTGTTGTGGTCGCTTAAAAACAGGAGAGTAGGGATAATGGTAGGTTTCAGAAAGCCACAACAACTATACTTTGATATGAACTAACAATTTGCATAAATTATCACATAGAAATTTACATAGGAATACCTCTTAATAGAAACATACTTGCCACTTCATTTGGTTGAAGTAAAACTGAGTGAATAAAATAACCCAAAACTTTGACAAATATTGCCAAGATTGCGTGAATACAGAAGAGGTATATGGTTCAGAAAATGTACTATAACTACCCTTAAGCTACCGATATGCTGTTGCACATGGATAGCATTTGCGTTCAAATACCTCTTACAAAATATGAACCGAATCTTCCACGTCAAATATTCCTATACCGTATAGCTGTCGGAGGTTATATGGGGCCAGAAACGCCGAAAAGATCGGCTTTGGAATACACAATTAGCAATTCCACCTTAACAAAAACAGGGCGTTCTGCCTCACTGTCTATATATTACTGGTATTATATTATTGTTGGCATTACTTTGACACAGGACAATGGGACACGAGTTTTGGGGTGGGAGAGGTAACGAATGGGGGTGGCATGTTTGACTACGGAAGGCACAGTATAATCAGGCACTTCACCCCATTTTTCGCCTCTTCCACCCCTCGAGGTTGTCCCGGGCCCCTGTGATCTGACTTTGGTCATCGTCTGTGCCCATATTGATCGATGCGTGATAAATAGGCCCAGGTTTAATTGAGGCATGTGTTAACGTGAGAGGTTTATCGGACTTAGTTGGACTACTTGTAGATGGCATGTTCGTGCATGTTTATGAACGATATCCACCGATCAAACAGTCAAAGCTTCTAAACTCTATAGTTATACCAGCTATAATCGATACTCGCAGCGGTACTGAAAGAACTGTGTTTTAACTGGACAAATATTGCCTATACGAATCCAGTGAGCGAGACCGAAGTTTTCCATTTATAGTTAACAGTACTACATGTACTGGAAATTTCCTAAGGACGTCAAATCAATTGTGAATTATTGACCTATATTGTATTGTATTGAGCAATACCTGATCGAATTGAATTTCAAAATCTTCCACGAGAAACGACATGAACTCGCGAAGATAAAAATAGGCCATCGGTAATGTAAAGGGGGTTTATTAAGTCGTCGTCTCGCTTGATCTAAATCAGTCTGCGATTTTCAGTAATACGATTTGAAATGGCCGTATTCTCTGTGGAAAACTGCCTTACAGAAGGTGACCTAACAGTGTATATACGATAAGCCGATAATACACCTTGGCCGGAGCCTTGTGTGAGACTATGCTAGCGGTTGTGCAAGACTTGGAGATCGATACAGCTTTTCTAATACAGCCGTGTACACCTGAGTGAGAGGAAGCGGACCGTGGTTGCTGGGGGAATTCTGTTATGCGGAAAATCATCACGTCCAATATGAAAGACTTGAGATACGCAGAGGAAAGCAGCAACGAGAGAACCGGTCAGATCGTTTCCACCAAACCAGGGTTGGCCGAAGCCAAACATTCAAAGACAGGTAATGGTGTTCAAATGAACGGCTGTGTTAGCCACGTACGGGAGGTAGACCTCGATCAATTTTACTTGGATTCCAAGTCT
Organism: Hanleya hanleyi; assembly: GCA_036873755.1. NCBI lineage: Eukaryota > Metazoa > Mollusca > Polyplacophora > Lepidopleurida > Hanleyidae > Hanleya > Hanleya hanleyi. The sequence goes on from JAVTVY010003447.1 coordinate 24,432, forward strand.
AATTGTGACAGCCAGAGAAAGCTTGTTATTCATTTCGACATCAGGAATACAGTCCTAGTCGCCGATTCCGTGACCAAAGTCAGCGTGGAACAAGCGTTGAACAGTTTCCTGACGGGTGTGACATGGGGGAATGTAGACGAGTCTGATGAAACGTGGAGGTGGCACTCGGATGTACCATCGCTCACACCCCCTGCCCCCGGGACAATCACTTATTACAAACACTTGGAAAGACGCCTGGTGAAAACTCCCGAGGACCGGCGGAAACTGCGGTTAAAAACGGGAGATTTCACTCAGAAAGATATCGGTAAGATATTTTATCCTCATTTCGAGAAGCATTTGGAGTGTCTGCTATGGGAGCATCACGTAGATGAAGAAACACAAAAGAGACTGACGATGCAAGGAGAAGATGGTAAATTATATCACTACATTCTGCCATCTTTTTTCAAACTGCTGTACCATCTCCACAAAACCAATAGAGATTTTGCGATCATCTTTCGTACGTACGGTTTAGATGCAACCAACGTTCTTCTGGCGACAGAGCACGCTTTGAAAGGACACCATCCCCAATTTCCGGAAGCTTTCGAGATGGGGGTCAACAGAGTACCCGGAAGTTTTTCAAGGGGAGCAGACGACAAAATCTCGATGGAAGTTAAAACGTGCAAAAACGATTCTCCGAAAAGTTGCAAGTATACAAATGAAAGAGATATATACAACGTGATCAGTAAAACTGAAGGTATCACAGCTTACAAGGACGATTTCTTACATTGGCAGAAAAACGGTTACCATTTCTCGGCAGGAAAACCCATGTGGGTTGATTTGAGTGACACATGTGTTCAACATATAATATTTGATGACAACATGCGCACGTACGAAGACGATAACATCGTGAATTTGCGCATGTTCTCAGGAAACGAAGCGAGGAGCTTGAGCAAACCGGAAATGGCAGAATTCGAAGAATTGTGCATGATTCAAGCTGATCTGATGGAAAGCATTGATAACATTGACTATTTCGTCAACAAAGTTCAAACGTGCGAAGACAATTACATGAAACTGCTTCGAAAGCAATGTCTACAAAATCTATGACAGATGTATTCATTTACAGGAGCAGTTATGTAATACAATTTTGACAGTTGGCTGGACAGTTTGGTTTGACAGTTTGTTTAGAATGTCGATAATGGCACCACGTAACCACCAGAAACATGTTGATAGTTTACATGTAATATGGTGATTGAGTCAATCTTTTGTTGACTGATAAACTCGTTCTTCATGAGTATTTCGATGCGATATGTATACCGGTACTTATTAAATTTACCATTTCAGGCCTAGCGAACTCCTCCACGCAAGCACCCCAGTTCCTTTCCTATTCACTTAATTCTGTGGGATCGGATGTAGTTCCATGTGCTCGGATACTAAAACCTGGCACCAGACAATCCTTGCGCTCGCGAAGTATTCCACGGCCGCCGTCGGCCGTTCCGTGGACTCACACCAGTTATTCACCGAAGTCGGCACTTTCGGCGTTTCCACCGAGTGATCAGGAACATGGCTGTTCGTGCAATGGGACGTTGATGTGACATAATACCGACGCTTGGATATGTATGCCATTGGAGAAGAACAGACTCTCTTACCCGGCATGACAGTTTAACCCGTCTCAGGCTATCCGTCGACAACAGTCGGGTCAAACCCGGATAATGGCGAAAATTTGTCTCAGCGCATGGAACTGTGTACGCTGGTGGGAATATTTCAAGAAAGCTAGGATTGGATGGGGTGGTCCATGCACACGGAACAGGCCTCGAGCACAAGGAAATAGATGGATGACAAGGGACTGAGGTACGTCCGTGGAGGAGTTAGCCAGGCTTGCATATGACTTTACAGTGTGCTACATTTATAGTCAGGTTGCGAACTTAGGACCCAGATTTCCTTTTGATGAGTGACAAGTATATGCACCATTTAGCTGAGCCATCAAACCTGAGTGAATTAGAACACCTTTATGCAATCACTTGACATATTTAATATTAATATTTTGTTATTAATTATCGGTTTGTATTGTTGAGGTTTCGCCGCAAAGTGATGCTGCTGGGCAAATCATCGCAATCGATCGATTTGTCTGCTGAACGAAATTTCTCGAGTGTTGTGCAATCGTGGTTAAACCCTCGAGGAACTGTGATTTCATGAATGCAAATAGCCAAATGTTCCCGTGTAGAGAGTACAGACTAGATAGTTAGATCAGCTGGTGAAATAGGGTGTGTACTGATGTGATATCCTAATATGCAAATTCTGCTGCTGAAGATATAATGCAACATTGTATTTGTGATAATAACAGTGTTCGTGTTATGGACATCTGACCGCATTGCACCGGTCAATCATTGGACATCTGACCGCATTGCACCGGTCACTCATTGGACATCTGACCGCATTGCACCGGTCAATCATTGGACATCTGACCGCATTGCACCGGTCAATCATTGGACATCTGACCGCATTGCACCGGTCAATCATTGGACATCTGACCGCATTGCACCGGTCAATCATTGGACATCTGACCGCATTGCACCGGTCAATCATTGGACATCTGACCGCATTGCACCGGTCAATCATTGGACATCTGACGGCATTGCACCGGTCAATCATTGGGCTTTTTGAGTATATTTAGTGCATTGCATGTGAAAACTACATGGACAGAAATCGAGCAAAGTGATCGTTACCTAAGATCTTGTTATTGCGGTCTTATTACTCAGGATCGTGTATAGTGTATTTTGAGATTTCTTGAATAATACAATTTATTGCATTTGGAAAGTTACCTTCCATCGTTAAACTAGTCCGTCCTGTATGTCATTGCCACTGTATATACTATGGAGGTTATAAACTCGTCAACATTGTCATAACCATGTTATCATACCATTAATGTGCCAACAACGATTCCATGACCAACTTGGATAAATAAATCCTGTTGAGAATTATTTTTGATTGATTTCCTCACCAACAACCCGATCAATTTAGACAATTATTACACTCTCCGGTATTTAGGTTTAAGCTGTTTCCCTGTACCATTTACACGGATTTGCTCTCTGTATGGAGCGTTATCGGGTTGGTTTGATTCTTATTCCATTCGATAGGTCTTACTTTATTAAATAAATAAAAATAATTTTAAAAAATCTGCGCAAAAAGAGCATACGTGCAGAAAAAATATCTGATTACAAGCATATGGTCCGTCATTCATAATTCAGCCGTCGTCTATTAAACAATATTCCCGTCCATAATCCAAAGACATATCCATATTCAATATAACAGTATTAGCACCAAATTCGAAAAGACAATCATAGTATATAAAAAATAGGCTAGTTTCCTCCAAGAGAGAAGCGGTCAACAGTTTTCAATGATGCCGGCAAGACATCATGATGTTCCAAAAGTATCAAATCCGTATTGCTGATCAGTATTCTTAATCCATATGATATTCGTTGTAAAGTCGTCATCTAGAGAAAGATGTATCTCAGTCACGCTTTGATTGCGCCTGTTCATATGAGCACCATGAGGATCTTGGAGTGCATACGGTCCATAGCCCCGGGGTTTATATTGTCAACGCTCAGAGTCAAAAATGACGTAAAACTGTGTCGACTGACGTTTGAAATTCCACCTTTTTCTGAATTTGGCTTTTCCGGGTGCATTTTAGTGTGGAAGTGCCGTGATATTACATCAAAATATTATTTTGGTTCAAGATTTCATATTTTAGATATGTTTAAAAAAACCCTGCTGAAAATGTATGAGGAAAAAAAAACGCCGTTTTACGTCACTTCTGACTCTGAACGTCCGAACAATATAAAAATTGCCTTGGTCAATGAATGACCGTTTTTGGTCTCCTATATGGATTCTATGGGATTAAGAGGAAAAAGTCGACATAATCGGTTAACGTCGGACTCTGATTTATTCTGTCCGAGGGTCGAGCTTTCGGAACCGCATTTAAGATAGAATACTTGTACTTGTTCAGACTTAATATAGAATGGATTACTGTATATAGGGGTATAGGGGGATGTTGGTGGGGTGTAATAATCCATAAGAAAAGGGGGCTGTTATTTTCCTGAGATTGAATGAGCTGCATGGGATTCCAGTGATATATGAAAGCAATTCCGCATGTGAGAGCTAAGGCCATGAAATAACTCTGTTTGCATTTTGAATACAAGGAGGACTTAACTGTCCGTACTCTGCAAACAGTGCGTTATAGGATTTGTGCCTTGTCCGTTGAAGACTGTATAGGCCTACGTATGTTGCATGCTTTAGCTGTAGTACTACGTATACTATTAGTTACACGGTGGGTTGTCAGTGACCCAATACAGAAATATATGGGGTAACGCCTCGCCCAATATAAATTCTACTGACTCTATACATCCATGTATTGGGTCACTGACAAACCGTGTAACGAATTTATCCCGCTGAAGACCCTTTCTGAACACGCTTATGTCCAAAGGCAAATTCTGTTAACTTTGGCCCTATGTTGTTGTTGCTTACGAAAAAAAAACAAAAAACAAAAAACACTGTTTGTGAAGTCACACATTTACAATATTCATTGGCGTATTTCATCGCTGATCACGATCGCTGGTCACGATGAAATACGAGTTGTTCACAAAATGATGAATGCTATCTAATTTAGAACTACAGCTGCTGAAGCTCACCTTTATTACAACAAGCAGCCAGAGGATGCTAGGTCCCCCGCCAAAATGGCAGCAATATTTATAAGCGCTGTCGGTTTCAGAAGATATTCATGAGGATGGCAACAGCTACTTCACAGGCGTAAGAAGCAGAGGGGTCCTCAAATTATTGCCGGTATACTAGATGCCCACCGGTGTTCATGTTATTTGGGGCGGGTCACATATGAATACAAAATTTGAGAATAATCTGATGAGCAGTTGCCAATTTATTGCCCGGAAACAAATTTTTCCACCAGGAGACGCCACCTGTAGGCAGAAGCGGGAAAAATACAATCCCAAGGAACATGGTATCGTGGGGACATCTGCATACCAAATTTGAGAAGAATCCGATGAGGGTCCTCAAGTTATTGCCCAGAAACCAAATTTAGATTTTGACACCAGGTGACGCCACCTCTAGGCGCAAGTCAGTGAAATGCATTATCAAGCGACACCTTATGTCACGGTACATTCATACAAAATTTGAGAAGAATCCGATGGTCAGTTCTCAAGTTATTACCCGGAAACGAATTTGTGATGTTGCCACCAGGTGGCGCCACCTGTGAGTGCAAGTGAGCGAAAGGCAATCCCAAGCAACAGCTCCTGGCATGGTAAATGCATGCCAAATTTGAGAAGAATCCGATGAGCCGCAACGTTTCTCATGTTACCCAGAAAGGTACATATGTAGGATATTTCAAAGAAATTCGACCAAGTGTTTCTAAGTTATCACTTGCAGCATGGAATAATGGAATGAACTCTAGTGGCGCCACCTCCGGGTGGATTTTGCTGAAACGCATCACCAACGGTGTTTTGTCGCAGGGAATGCATTTACCAAATTTCGAAGAAATCCGACAAATTGTTCGAAAGTTATCGCTCGCGAAGGATTTGAACAAACATGAACGGACATGCATTAAAGATTGGAACAAGACCCAGTGGCGACACCTACAGGCGGATCTTGCTGAAACGTAATACCAGCGACGTCTTGTCGCAAAGAATGCAGATGCCAAATTTCGGAGGAATCCGACAAAGCATTTAGGAGTTATCGCTTACGCAGTATTTGCACGGACATGCACTAAATATTGGAACAAGACCCAGTGGCGCCACCTACAGGCGGATCTTGCTGAAACGTAATACCAACAGACGTCTTGTCGCAAAGAATGCAGATGCCAAATTTCGGAGGAATCCGACAAAGCAGTTAGGAGTTATCGCTTATGAAGCATTTGCACGAACATCCACTAAAGATTGGAACAAGACCCAGTGGCGCCACCTACAGGCGGATCTTGCTGAAACGTAATACCAACAGACGTCTTGTCGCAAAGAATGCAGATGCCAAATTTCGGAGGAATCCGACAAAGCATTTAGGAGTTATCGCTTACGAAGTATTTGCACGGACATGCACTGACATGCACTAAAGATTGGAACAAGACCCAGTGGCGCCACCTACAGGCGGATCTTGTTGAAACGCAATACCAAGAGACGTCTTGTCGCAAAGAATGCAGATGCCAAATTTCGGAGGAATCCGACAAAGCATTTAGAAGTTATTGCTTACGAAGTATTTGCACGGACTTTGCACGGACACATAGAATCAAGAACCATTTTAAAGTCCCCGGCCGCGTTGCGGCGGGGGACAAAAACTTGTTGCCCGAAGAGTAATCGACGCAAGGCAGCCGACGCCAGTGCTACAAACACAGGAGTTACTGTAAAGAGGGAGAACCTAGTCACTCGCCCCGAATTACAATCGATGGCGGTGGATGGAAAACCATGTGACCGTGATCGCTCGTTTTCATTGCACGATTTGGTCTGAAGCGGGATAAAGTAATATACAGGACACAAACCAATGATTATTATCAGGACTTGATTGGTGAACATTGGCCTAAAATAGTCTGTTTTCAGGGTACTGGCACTATATTGAAATTACACTCTGTAACGTCGGATCAACTCTCCCATTTCCCGATGCAAGAAAACCAGCCACATAATAACTAACACGCATCATCCCTGTTTTTGAAATAAACAACAACACTAAACTTTTGATATAATTACTCTTGAATTGAAAAATAAAGTGAACTATTATAACTTTTCTGATAGACATAGTATATTCTATAGTTCTGAGACTCGGTCATTTATAGTGTATGGACACGTTGGGTTCTGTTCCTCTTATTCGCTCCCATTATTTTCATTTGACCATAATCCAGTACCAGTGTCATGTGCCCAATTGACACTGTGACGTTGGTGTTTTTTATGTCTATAGAACACGATATAGAATAATGGAGCACTGTCCGTAATTTAATGTTATTGTGAGACTCCACTTACCATTTCCCCCCATTCATAAGGGAAATCGGTATTGACACGCCCGAGTTCCTTTTGAATAAATCATTTGACATGTTTGAATAACTGCACTGGGGTCTAGAGTGTAACTAAAGGACAATCTTGACTTTAAGTGGGTATATAGACCGCAGTTAAGAATGATCATTCAATTCAACAAATGCATGATCACTTTATATTGACCTATATCTGCACACAGTATTTCACCAGTGTACGTTTAACCTCGCCAGTGTTCGACACTGGCGAGGTTAAACGTACACTGGTGAAATAGTTGATCCGACGAGTTGATCCGACGTTACAGAGTGTAATAATTATCTCCTAATTAGGAGATAATAAGTCCTAATTAGGAGATAATTATCTCCTAATTAGGAGATATTATGTCCTAATTAGGAGATAAATCTCGGATTTTTTTTTTCACACTGGCACTAATACGCTTCCGTAGTAAACTAATCTCACCAACACTTTCAGTATATTTACTTCCTGGTCCTGAATTTAACATAAATAAAATTTATAACTTTTGAATGACATTTTGAAGTGTCTCGATATTGATGACGTATATAACATCACGTGGAGTGCGTTAGCGAAATCCAGGAAATCCCAGTGTTCATAAATAAGATTAACTTTCATAACATATAATGATGTTGTGGAACGTTTTTTAACAAGTTAGGAATAAAATGATTCGCACAATTTCGGCTGTTGACGATATATTTGATCTGAATCGCTAACGCACTCCACGTGATGTTATATTGGCCGAATGTATATTCAAATTGGACATCGTTAGTCCCACAGTCAGCATCACGGGTTCAGATGAGAATAATGTTTACAATTGCCACTGGAGAACTTTCCATTGGTCATGACACAGCGGCCAATTAGTGATACCATGGGGACGATCCGTTTGATGTTAGGGAGAGAATTGTATGGGGCGCCTCTTGAGTTCATCCAACACGGATATAGCGACAAATGATTTCAAAAGAACCATAGGGGATAAATTATCGGACACATCGTCATGCCATTTGCGTACACTTCGCCATTCATAAGATGGCTAGCGAATCGTGTGTCTCCATTATCGCGGAGCGATATCCAGTACTTTACCGGATTCTGTTCGGCCTTCATCCGGCGAAGAACAGACCCGAGAAATCTGATAAGGGACCGTTCAAAATTTATCTTGAGGGGGGGGCCGGTGGAAATTCAGCTGATGACCCTAAGTTATGTGTGACCCCCCCTCCTTTGGCTGGAAGGTTACCAGTGACCCCCCCTCACCTGATACCATATTTATCAATGACCCCCCCGCCATCTCACCACAAGGTCATTCCCCCCATGGACATTTCCCCCAGTGGGCATTTCCCCCGGTGGACATTTCCTTCAATGGACATTTCCCCCACCCTACAATGTATTTTGAACATAGTTTTTAAATAATTTGGCACATCATATATTATATAGCACATTTTTAAACAATATTATGGATCACATAGTGATAATATATAAATCATATACATATTATATATTTTAACATTTTAAGAAAACATATCACATTGTGGTAAAATAAAAGATGTATTTTTAAACAATATTATTTTGTTCTATTTTTTAACTCAGTTTTCACTTCAGTTCGGTTTTATGCTCATCAAATGGCTTCATGACACCGACCTATGAACAGTTAATGTTACGCTATATACCATACATCTTTTATATTAATTGTTTTAAAATGTGCTGACTGTATAATACTGATATATACTGTGTATATGTATAATAACTTATCACTTTGTGACTCAATTATCGTAAAACATATGTGGAAATCCTTATATCTTTATGTATAGAAAAAAAATTGCGTTATTACAAAATTATTTAAAAACCATGTTCAAAATAACCTAAAAATATAGGGTGGAGGAAATGTCCACTGGAAGAAATGTCCACTGGGAGAAATGTCCAAGGGGGAAATGTCCGTACACCATTCCAACATAGCCAGGGGCACTAAAATGATGCAGTGTGAAATTATATTAAGACCGATTGAAAACACGTTAATAATATGAAGAGCTATTCGTTGATAAACTGATTCGCGGTATGGTATTATACATATGAAAAAGTGACAGGGAATGTGACACAGTTCTGCACTACGACGTAACTGCGAGGAGCTCGGAGATTACATTCTGGATGACGTATTTATTCGCATTCACCGGTTTGAGGTAAAATTATGTCATACTGCATAATTATGATAGATAATACTACATACAACCGCTCAGGGAAACAATGAGGTTATGTTTGTTATACTGACACAGAGATAAACTGTATAAAAATACGGACGAATCCGACATGATTAATTTCATGCATTCATCATGTCGGCTTCGCTACAAAAACCCTGCAAAAAATAGACGGCATTTTATTATTATAAAACTATTAAAATTATTATATTTTATAATATTATCCTCATCATGACTTTAACTACCGTCAGTGCAACTTGTCTTGTAGTACGCCACAATTTATTTCTTCAACTTTGGGGCAGCATAAATTATTGAAATTATTTGTTTCAGTCTCAAAATTCAGGCTATATTCATTTAGCTAGTCAATGTCCACAAGGTCCAGGCTGCACTGCACCTGGATGTGTTTAGATAAAGGATTTGTTATAGATGCACTGTGTACTAACTCAAATCTAGCTGAATATGGGCCTAGCTTTTAATACATCTTGAGAAGAGTAAATATGATTATAAAGCCATTTACCAGTCTCATGTCCTACTACACTAGAGGAGGTTTGTACAGAGATTAATGCTAACAGAACATAGGTCTATCTATGGTACTGTATGTTGTTAGGCTTATGATAAACCATAGAGCCTACTGTTTAATAGGCTCCATGGATAAACAAAGCCGTGTTCTGATACATGTGTTTCCTGATCTAAAGTCCACCCTGGTTCTTCAACATTAAAGACATGAAATTCATACAGAAGCTCAAGAAATCTTAGCTGAACAGCTGTCCATTTATCATCATCATTTATCAAGTTACTGATGACCCCCCCTCTACACACAGTCTAGTTACACATGACCCCCCTTCGTAGGGCTCGAAGTTATTGGTGACCCCCCCTCAAATTCCACCGGCCCCCTCCCCTCAGGATAAATT
>JAVTVY010003448.1:0-35270 GCA_036873755.1 Hanleya hanleyi
GGGGGAACTACCCAAGCGATTGATCCTGGCCTGTGTGGAAAATACCAGTTTCAGCGGAGCCTACCCAGAGAATCCGTTTGACTTTCAACATTTCGGCATCAATTTTGTGGCCCTGTATGTGGATGGACAACAGGTGCCAGCCACGGCCTTAACACCGAACTTTGGGCGCAGGAATTTCATTCGAGCCTATCAGAGCCTGTTTACAGCCACCGGTCAAATCAACCAGGACGAAGGGAATTTCATCAGTCGAGAGCACTACTCGAACGGATACACGTTGTTCTGTTTCGATCTGACCTCCACCTTAGAGAACGACCATCAGCTGGCCCTGGCCAAGCAAGGCAATTTACGGTTGGAAATCCACTTTGCACGAGCCCTGGCGACCACCGTCAATGTGATCTGCTACGCCGAGTTTGACAACATCATTCAAGTGGACAAGGCGCGCAACGTCCTGTGTGACTTCTCCACCTAACATGGATACAGACCAGATAACCACCGTGCTGGAGAATGACCCAGAGACACGTATGATGTTTCAAGAGGTGTTCGCCCGAGATGTGTTCCCCTTAGACCGTGTGTATCCTGCTGCTTACGTTCTCAACACGGACCCGATGGATCGGCCCGGTGAACATTGGGTCGCCGTGTACTTGACAGAACAGCAGGGCGAATACTTTGACCCGTACGGCTTGCCACCCCTCCATACCGATTTAACAGACTTCATGGATCAAGGCACAGAGACGTGGTGTTGGAACAGTCAAACGTTGCAAAGCCTGACCAGTAGCGTGTGCGGACAATATTGCTTGTTTTACCTGTACCATCGATGCCGGGGAAGACCCTCATCTACCATCGTACAGATGTTTGACGAGTACCCCAAGGCCGAGGACCGCGATGTACTCGTATATGACTGGGCCGCCCATCATTATGTACAAGCCCCGTTCTGGGCTTAAGTTTACAAGCCCCCTGTTCTGGGCTTCAGTTTACAAGCCCCCTGTTCTGGGCTTCAGTTCTTTCAATGTACAAGCCCCTTGTTCTGGGCTTCAGTTTTCACGTGGTTGTTCTCACGTTGTTGTTGTTACTGAATAAAAAACAAAATGAGATCTCACCAAAAAACCCTGTGTTGTGTGTTCTATTCATAATGCATCAATGCCCAATGTGGAGATTCAGTCAAATTGAAATCAGTGGTGTAGGATGGGGCCAAAATGTAACCCACCAAGGTTGGAATGCAAGAGCACTATAGTAAAAATAGAGAGCCAATGAAATCAGCCCACAGACCAAGTACGTGTTTTGGTCTAGGTTTGGAGCGGTCATTTCATTGAGGTACGTGTATACGGTGAGTGAAGACTCGTCCAACACGTATAGATTAAGTTTATTACTATAAGTTCTATGTATTCTCCGAACCTTGCCGAAAGGGAGACCGTTTGACCTGGATGTGACCTTTGACCCGCGCACGCACTGCCGGTGATGACGCCTGCGCGCGCTGCGGCCGGAGAACCCACGCGCGCGCGCGCTGCGGCCGGGGCGGTCCGGGCCGTGAAAAGGTCCCGGAGGTTGAACATCCGGACGTCTAAGGAAACATTAGAAACTCTTCAGTGCTCGGGATGTTACCCATCAATATTCAGAAACCCAACATAGGTGTTAAGACCATGATATAACCTGCTCGGAGCATGGTTAGTACGAATGTTTCGGTGGTGTTGTTCAATAAAAAACTTCATGAAAACCCAAGTGAAGTTCGAATATTTATTAATGTGAACAACTGAACAAGAATGTATGTACAAGTATATAAGAACGTTGCAAACAAGAATTGAGGTGAACGTATGTATAGAGAGAGAAATCACAGTGGAGTATATAACAGTTAGACCGAGTCATCGAACTGACGTATATCGAGTACATATTCAAAAGAATGACAAACAAGTTCATGGTGTAATGTATATAGAGAGTAATTTAGAGTCCAAATATGTATGTCCATTAGAATTCACAAGTCCGGGTATAAGATAATATATGTTCAAGTTCAAGTCCAAGTAAGTGGTACTGATGCCATCGGCCAGGACTTTCCGTTTCGGGTAAAAGAAAGTAAAGGCGTCTCGTTACTGGATGTACGTCCGCATCTGGTGGTCCACCACTCGAAATCCTCGGTTAGTCCCACTCGCACTGGCCTGGCTTTGCAGCACGTTCGGGTACAAGGCTTTGTCGATGTTGGGATCGCGCCGGTTCACCCCTTTGCAGCTAAACTTATTTTCGTCTCCCCCGTAACAGTAATACGTCTTGGAGGAGAGAGCAATCATAGCATCCCCACTCCACTCCAGCTTGAAGAGGCCCGGCGTACGCTTATCGTACTGGTAATGGTGACGTCGAGGTAGCCACTGGTCCCGTTCCGCTTCATACTGTGCCCGTAACTCCGGTTTCACCAGGGACTCCCAATCCGCATTAGAGACGGCCATGTAGGCCGAGTCCGTATCCATCTCCATGAGTTGCCAGTCTGATGGATTAAAATACACACCCATGAAATCTTACAGAAACTGCAGCATCCTGAGCTTGACCACCTGGTATACCATACATCCAATCTGCAGGGGTAGGTTGTAACGGATAGTCTTCTTGGCTGAACTGACTTCATACGTGTCGTCATCGATGACCTCCACGGATCGAAACAGAGGAGAATTCACTTTTTTGCGGGCTTGGCAAGTAGTACAAATGTTCACGTTCACGTGCTTATCCTGGTTCGTGACCGTTTTTCCATAATACCCATTGCCCGTAAACTTCCACGATTCACCGATGATGGCCTTACTCGGGTCTTGGTCACCTTAACGACGGGCAGACGTCACGATGTCGGCATCCTCCGCAAAACAGGCGTGGGGTACGTACTGTATCACTTGGTATATTTTGGTAATTTGCAAACCGTGGCTCATGTACCACTGCAGTAGCGGAGTGCCCAGCAAGATTTTCTCTGCCCACATACTGCCAATCAACATCCGTCGAGGTCGAGGCAAACACTCGTGTTGCTCCGCATAGGCCCCCATGGTGTTTCCAATATCATCCCGACCCACCAGCGTGTTCTTAAAGATGGGAGGGCACTGGGCGAAGAGGGGCTTGAGAGTGTCGGGAACATGCAAATCACATTCGACACAGCCGTAGAGGTCCCCCGAACGAATGGCGTCGAACATCTGTGGCAGACTCAGGAGTGGCCGACGACTCAACGGGTACTCGCGCTCTTTTAGGAAACGCCGAAAATGGGGTAGGGCCTGGCACATGGTGTAAAATTCACACTCCCACATTTCGATCAGATGGTATCCTCTCTCTTTCACATAATCGCCGTTCTCCACCATTTCTTCCCGTAATTCTTCCGGTGTTTTTCCACGTCGTTCGTTGAAACGTCCAGCGCTGAAATGGCATTCGTGGCCGTGCCAATAGCAACCGTAAAATTGAAATACGGTCGGTGTCCTACCCACCAGGGTAAACCCATCGACGGGGAGTCGACGATCTCCTATCCGCTTCTCTGTGGCGTTGGTCTGGTGTCGTATATAAATTCCCCGTCGATAGGCTTCCCAATCCAACCACTGATCAGCCAGATGCTTGTAGGGAGTGCGTTGCGGTGTAAAATGCCGACCTTCCGCCAGCCAACGTGTATAATGGCCACTGGGCATAGATTGGGCCAGAGACCACAGGTACAAGGCATTCGCATCGAAACCGATGATCTTAGCACAGGGTTTTCCACTGGGGAGAGTAGTGACGTCCTTCTCGTGATAACGGTGAAAAATAAGACTCGGTCCACCGACAATGTTCTGCTCTAGACAATCATGCATGTCTGCATCTTTTTGCTGTATCAGCGAGAAGTATGTAGGACACTCTTGAAAAAGATGGCGAAGCGCCAGACCCGGTAAACTCAAGCACTCCTTGAAGATGTCGACGTGCATTTCGCGACGAAAGAGTTGAACCATTTTCTCGGCCGCTTCCAGGAAAGGAACCACATCTAAGTTATTATACCATATCAGGAAATCTCGCAAGGTCTGCATATGTTGATCGTTCCATACCTGCTGTAGTTCCCGGTACGTGTCTTCCGGACATTCCACTTGCTTCAAATCGTCAAAGAAGGCATCCCGGGGTGGCAACTGTGTTTCCTCCAAACAATCGAGCGTCGATATATACGTGTAAGGGAACCTCCCTTTGGTTTGTGCACAGTCATACGCCTTCACCCACTGATCATAGCTATAATTGGGAGCTAAGTAGTTTCGTACATCCAGGAAATGAAGTGATGTGGTAGTGAGGGCCATATGATTATTGATCTTCTTGATGACGGACTTGATGGTATTCGCTTGGGCCAAGTAGGGGTAGAGAAATGTCTTCACCATGTTCAAGTCATATCGCCCCGAGTTGAAACCCAGCACCGGTAACTGGCCTAGGTATTGTAGGAAGCGCACTTTCAATTTCTCCGCATACGGTTTCGGTAAAGGCACATCCTGCCACTGCATGGGCTCCGGCTGCGACTCCGGCTCCGACTCAGACTCTTCATCGTCACTAAACGCTACATCCGGTATAGGAATCCGATCGTCCAGCTGGTCCAGTATATCCTGGAACTTGGACACCAACAATTCCGTACTGGCCGCACTGACTTCCTCTAAATACGCCATCATGCGGGTGATCAACTCATGGGAATCCCCGGTACAGACCGGTGCAGCGTCATAGCCAGGTACGTTGCTGGAAATGCTGACACTCAGGGGAATATGGCGCTGCGCCCACTGCGTTTTCGCTGAAAACATGTCCATGGGCTCCAATAGGGCCTCAAAATCGTAACACGCCCGGTAGGGAAAATAACGGTCCGCCTCCGGTATGATAAGACCCTCATCGGCCAGTTCCTCGAAAATAGTAGGCGTATTATGATACACACCACCAGGATATGCTCGCTTCACACTGTTGTCGCAAATCTTCTGGTGTCGATGTAGGTGCCCAGAGTGGTGAAACACCAGATGGCATTGGGCACAACTGTAAGACTGGGCGTACTGGCTCATATTGTGGATCAGCGAAAAATGACTCACGCCATTGTAGTCGAAGACATTGACTTTCATCGTAGAAGCGTACCGTTCTGTTGAACGACGAACCAATTCAGCCACAAATGTATCCTCCTCGCATAGTAATCGGTGTACAAAGATATTGATGTTGAACAGTGTTTCCACGTCATCCAAATTCTTGAACGGGACTCCACGGAAGTGCCGCTCATCCAAGTCTTGCTGCTCTAAGTACTCTTCCCAATAGCCATTGGCCACTCTGTCACAAACCTGGGGATCACACTCGTCCATATGCACGGCCAAACACCGAAACAGACATTTCCGGTCTTTGTAGGGTCCGTTTCGCCCTCCTGTTAATGCATACAGTCTGTGTCGATGGAGCACCGATAGGATGATCTCTCATTTTCGTGACGAAAAATGTGACGTTGGTCACCATTTCCACAAGCCATTGGGTATTGGGGCGTTGCAACCGGGCCCATTCCAATGGGTCCAACGTAGTCAATTGGTCGATGAGTGGCTCCAGGGAAATCGCATCCGTCACCGTGAATGGCTGGTCAAACAAATAAGTATTATTGCTGGGATAATAATACCGCACCTGATCCGTATCCTTGTGCCGTAAAATGTACCCGAATGTCATATTTAACTTGAACGCTGTGACCTGGTCTGTGAAAATGTTCTCGGCATAGGTAGACAAATACGTAAGGTTCTGCAGTCGAAAGTTATACAAGTCCAATAGACGACGGTCACGGTGAAAACAATGGCGTATGGTAGCCCAGTGTCGTTGATAAATGTCCCTCACACGCTCGTCTTCAGGCAAGACTTCAACCGGAGGTGCTGCTGGGTCCCAGGGAAAATCTTCTCCACGTCTCATGCTTTCTCTCCTCCTCTCGTCAGAACAAGCTGGTAGGCAGGCAGGCAGGCTGGCAGGCAGGCAGGCAGGCAGGTCAGGTAGGTCAGAGAGCTCCGTTCGGTACTGCAATGAATACACCCAACCACTAAAAATTATCCCCTTTTATACGTTTTTCTACATGCCGCCATGTTGAATTCCAACATGGCGGACTAGCCGCACCATGTTGACCGTAGCCGCCATGTTGAATTCCAACATGGCGGACTAGCCACCATTTTGACCGCCATTAGCCGCCATGTTGAATTCCAACATGGCGGACTAGCCGCCATTTTGTCCGCCCTTAACCGCCATGTTGAAGTACTTCCAAATTTTCCCTTTGTCTACTACTCGCCGAGTTTTTATTTTTTTTATTTTTTTATTTTTTTTATTTTTTTTTTTTTTTATTTTTTTTTATTCATTTTTTTTTTATTCCTCGAGAGCTACAACATGACACCTCCCACGGCCCATTCGGACCCATAGCGGTCCCTCTCTACCCAAACACCCCTCCACACACACACACCCCCCAAAATGACCATGTGCGAATAAGGACCTACGAGAGGCTTGGCCTAGTCCGAGTTGTCTCCCTTGCGTCATAATGTTCAGATGGCGCTATGGTTTGAAAGGTGCGATTATCCGGGGGAATGGTGCCAATTGTCACCCTAGACGCCATTTTGTTACACAAAACTCTTAAATTCGTGCATCATATTATTCTAGAATGTATTGTGAACAGTTTGAGATAAATTGAGACGTACGGGTAAGAGAGATAGAGATGGTGTACGGATATTTCATGATGTAGCGGGAATGTGTAACGTAGAACAAATGTACGGTGTCCCATTCCGTGTTCCTTGTCAAGTTGCTGGGAAAATATCCCGGACTGACTGCATATGTGGAGAATTACTCGAGCTTTATATTTCATGAGCTGCTTGAGAAAATACGTGAAATTTGCATTTATAAATGGTCCAAAACCGGCAGTGGACGTCCATGCAATCGCGCGAATGAAACTAAAAATAGGGGTGTTTTGTTGACATAAAAACAGCTGATCCATGTGGAGGATGTTTGAGTTACACGAGAAAATTCTGCCAACATATAAATGCCTACCTATATATACTAAAATTGGCCGCTAAAAGTTCCATAATATAGGGAAATAACTGTGATGTCTTTTTTCACTGTGACACGTTCTCCTAAAGACCTAAGCTGAAAGAAAAATTCCGAGAGGGGGGGGGGGGATTTCCTAGCATAGATATTATTAAAAAATAATTTATATTACATACGTGTAAGGCGTTGATTGGTGTTACTGAGTGATACTGGTCAGCTGCATCTCATCAATGAGGCGAACACGGTACTTTTGAAGCTTAACTCGCTGGGATGACTCCATGACTGTGGACTCAGGCTGGTCAGTAGCTGCTACGGTGTAATAGGCTGGTGAAATTGCACTGGTAAATGAAAAGCTTCTCCACGTCTCATACAGGCAGGCAAGCAGGCTGGTAGGCAGGCAGCAAGGCAGGCAGGCAGGCTGGTCAGGTAAGTCAGAGTGCTCCGTAAGGTAGTGCAATGAATACACCCAACCACTAAAAATCACCCGCTTTTATACGTTTTTCTACAACAATGGCCGTCTCAAATGCCGCCATTTTCCAACATGGCCGTCTCAAATGCCGCCATTTTCCAACATGGCCGACTCAAATGCCGCCATTTTCCAACATGGCCGTCTCAAATGCCGCCATTTTTCCAACATGGCCGTCTCAAATGCCGCCATTTTTCCAACATGGCCGTCTCAAATGCCGCCATTTTCCAACATGGCTCGCCATTTTCCAACATGGCCGTCTCAAATGCCGCCATTTTTCCAACATGGCCGTCTCAAATGCCGCCATGTTCCAACATGGCCGTTTCAAATGCCGCCATGTTCCAACATGGCCGTCTCAAATGCCGCCATTTTTCCAACATGGCCGTCTCAAATGCCGCCATTTTTCCAACATGGCCGTCTCAAATGCCGCCATTTTCCAACATGGCCGTCTCAAATGCCGCCAAGTTCCAACATGGCCGTCTCAAATGCCGCCATTTTCCAACATGGCCGTCTCAAATGCCGCCATTTTTCCAACATGGCCGTCTCAAATGCCGCCATTTTCCCAACATGGCCGTCTCAAATGCCGCCATGTTCCAACATGGCCGTCTCAAATGCCGCCATGTTCCAACATGGCCGTCTCAAATGCCGCCATGTTCCAACATGGCCGTCTCAAATGCCGCCCTGTTCCAACATGGCCGTCTCAAATGCCGCCATCTTCCAACATGGCCGACTCAAATCCCATTTTAACCGCCAGCCGGGAAAAACCCCAGTACATCAACACACACCAACAAGTCTAGACATGTACCAAAGGCCACGCCTCTTTCAACCCAACCGGAAGTGACGTCATCCGGGTGAAATAAGGCTCAATCGGTCCTATATATACTACTAGTCTAGTATTCTCCACTACCATGATCATGTCAAATAAACAAATGAGAAGAAAAATATAGGAGACATTACTATATTTACAATTATATTTATTTGCATAAAATTCGATGCACCAGGCATACAGTAATATCTCCCATTATCATTATTAATAAACACAGACAGGTTTACTTTATACAATTCGATGCGCCAGGCATACAAGAATATAACATAGCCTGCCATACTCAGTGTATAGTATAGGTATGGAAATACTTTGTAATTTGTGCTTAGACAAAGTCAGATTCAATTCAACTTTACACAAAAATGACCATTTCTTACGGACAGGTGGGTTCCGTATCCCTGCTCTCTAAAAACACTTGAGTGAAAAGTTCACTCAAGTAAGAGTGGAAATTCATCCCTCTCAAATTGAGTGAAATTCACTCAAGTTTGTGTGGACTCAAATTTGCATGAAATTCACTCAAATTTCAATCAAGGTTGAGTTGACAACTCACTCAAGTTGAGTGAAGTTGATTTCACTCGAGCTGAACTCACTCAACTTCAGTTGACAATTCACTGGCATGTTTGAATGGGATGAATTTCCCCAACCTCCAAACAGGGTTATCTCCAGGGTTATCTTCAGCCGGTCGATTGACTGACAGAAGGGGAGATAACCCTGTTTGGAGTTTGGAATTTCCACTCTTACTTTTTAGTATTTTTTGAGTGATACCGTGCTTTTTTTATCGGTTGTAGTATTTACAAAACGAAACATTTACAATAAACGTTAATGCTTCTGTTTCAAATCGGTAATAATTACATTATATAAATATTTACAATTCGACATGTACAAGGATGTCAGTGAATCTGTTACACAAATTAGTTGTATGCGCAACCGTTCATGTCCAGGAGAGCCGAGTCACCAGGGCAAGAATTGAGTATTTTCAAGTCGGCAAGTGTGCCTCAAGTGTCACAGGTGTACCTGAAGTGTCACAGGCTTGCCTCAAGTGTCAGAGGTGTGCCCCAAGTGTCACATGTGTGCTTCAAGAGTCACAGTGTGCATCAAGTGTCATAGGTGCGCCTCAAGTGTCACAGGTGTGCCTCAAATGTTACTGGTCAAACAAATCTGACTAGATATGAATGAAACAAAGCCATGTATATTTTCTTAATTCCTACACGGTGGAGCGTGTTCTTCATCAATGTTTTCGCTATCGGTACCGCTCAATGCATCCAGTTTGTATTTTAACTGTCGCTACGCGGACCTCTGCCTCTCCCGCGACCTTCACCTTCACGACCTCTGCCTCTCCCACGACCTGGACCTCCGCGACCTCTTCCTCTACCTCCGCGACCTCGCCCGCCGCGACCTCGACTTTTATTTTCCTCGGATGAGCTATCTTCCTCCGATGACGATTCTTCATTCGACCCAGACTCATGACCTTGGCCTCGTTGTGGATGTCGAGGTCTATCGCCGTCTTTTTCATCTGAATCTGTGTGGTTACATCGCCTACGTGTAAAGTTGCCATTCACATCATCGTCACCATCAAGAGTGAAGTTTCCCTCCATGTCCTCATCGTCTACAGTACAATTACGTCTCTCGCCGTGGGGTGGTCTGGGCGCCCCTCACCATCAGGTCTCGGTCGTCTGGGGTGAGCCGATGCCTCCGCCAACATACAGACAAGTACGACGACAAGGATACAGAAGGCTGCTCTTAACATCTTGATGGGAATCTGAATTGATCAAATCCAATAAATCTATGTCATAATCGGTAGGGTTAATATAGGTTCTACTTAATTCATGGTTGATCACAAACAATTAAGCTTTGGCGGAGAACTTTCCAGTAATTGATGAAATGAACATGCAGCATTGCTGAGGTTTGGTGTAATCATTACACGGGCATTACACCGTTGGCGTTCCAATTAAGAGTTTTTAATCATTACACGAGCATTACACCGTAAGCGAAGTGCCAAGGTCAAACATACTGCAAAAAATCAATCGTTACTGTTTTGACCATTTCAAAAAAACTATAAATCAGCAAATGAAACCGATAGAAATACATGTATACACATAACGCCATACAATAATGCCAGCGATGGTTTTAGTGAATTGAGTGTTGTTGTTGTTATTGTCTTTGTTACAAAGTATTTTGGAAAACGCTGAAAAGCGTATGCCTGAAGTATGCCTATTCCATGCGTATTGCATGGGTAGTGCAATGAGTTTCTGGGCTTGCGTAAATCTTAAATACTGAGAGTACAACAATGTAGAGATAACAATACCATTGGACTGTCACACTCTCGGTCCATCTAAATTATACACCATATGGAAGAAGCTCGTGCAATATACAGAAAAAAAAACAAAGAGTACCATGTAAATATTGGTATAGGCGATTAATTTTTAACCATACATTTGACAAAGCTTTCAAGTAATTTCCAAATTTATTTCCATGTAACAGTGAACAAAGATAAATTTGAAAAAAATTGTTTAAAATTCTATTTTAACAGGGTTAAAATTAGCCACCTACACCAATATCTGCATGGCAACCTTTCTTTTTCTGTAGTTTACAGGAGCAACAACAACAACAACAGCACATTAACATCAATTATTTTGTTCCTTTTTTTCTCCATTCTCGCTCCTCCAGAGACACGCATCCCGGAAATAATAGGCCGGAGGAAGCCGTTGTGCTCGTGACGAGGTCTTTCTCCAACCCATATAACATTATTCCAAATGCAGGTTGTACCATATCAATTTGAACGTTAATTGCATATAGCCCTGGATCTCCAGAGGCTTTGGAAAAGATTTTGGTTGATAATACACGAGAGCGAAATTCTAACATAGAAATTTATCACATTCCAGAGTAAATTGTAGGATTTTGATTAGTTAATTGTCCTAGAGTATATCAGACGGTATTGCATGTCTCCGTTGTCCACAGTTGGTATACCAATTGAGAATTCTCGTATACCAATGCTGTCAATGCGGGCTCGAAAAAATATACGGAAAACCAGACTGTATACCTACGCAAAACCAGCTGGTATAACTTGTAATCTCCTTACCAGTAATTAAAGTGGAGACCTGTGCAAGAAGAGTCTTTTCCTGTGACTGGTTGATTCCAAGTATCGTCTGTTAGCTCTACGTCGGTTGTGGATGATTTGATAACGGAGGTGAAGTCGCTCACCTTTTATTGGAAAACATTCCAAAGACTCCATCCCTTATTCAGTATAACTCACGTGGTGTTGAGGCCCAAATTACCTCCGAAAATATTTGTTTCAGATATCTCTAGAATTGACTCATTTACTTTGGTGTCTCGATCACGACTGTATCGACTGTATGTACTGCGATAGTCACGACTGTATCGACTGTATGTACTGCGATAGTCACGACTGTATCGACTGTATGTACTGCGATAGTCACGACTGTATCGACTGTATGTACTGCGATAGTCACGACTGTATCGACTGTATGTACTGCGATAGTCACGACGTCTTATTGAAAAGATCAACTCTTGGACGATCATCAATTGTCGACATGGTTCATTTCCAGTGACGCAAACAAACCTCGCCCGACGACTAAGCCTTAATCACTGGGGTATATACACACGTCGAACGCTCCGAGCGTTGCATGTATGTAGTTTGCTCATCCGGAACACGTCTGACTGGAAAGTGTGCCCGTGTTTACTTCACAAGTTCTTGAACTCTACAGGCTTCAGAGAATGAAGGTTTGAGTTTATGAATGAGTGATTCATTCATGAAGCCTAAACTGACCAGCTATACCAGCGTACTGGTGACGCACGATGTCCTTTATGGTATTTTTACAACAAGAGTGAACTCCATCGTCAAACTTGGTCAAACATGCAAGTGACTAACATACTGACTGAACTATCCGAATGCGTGCATGGAAACCTCCAGCATGTCTAAGAGTAAATCAATGTATAACACTCGTAGTAGTAATAACTACGACGAAATGGAAAAATAAATTCAAATATTTTGCTCGATGCTATAAATAGTCAATATTATCATCAGGGGGGGGGGATGATTACAACTTGCGCGAGGCATGATTACAACTGCAAACCGCAT
This sequence comes from Hanleya hanleyi, assembly GCA_036873755.1. NCBI lineage: Eukaryota > Metazoa > Mollusca > Polyplacophora > Lepidopleurida > Hanleyidae > Hanleya > Hanleya hanleyi. Next base: position 12,361 of record JAVTVY010003448.1, read on the forward strand.
CAACACTGATACAGAGTGTGAGACAGAGATGTTTGAAAATTGAGTCCAATATTCTTGAGAAATAATTAATGGTTCACACTGACTAAAGCTGCATGGGTTACCCAATAATTTGATGAGCATTCAAATTATTTCCGTTATAACACAAACAAATCAACAGATATCAGTTGATTGTATAATACCATGATAATTACACTATCTCATACATGCATGCGCTGTGTAACTCTGAAAAAACCCTGATTATAGTTTAAAATATCGACATAAGTAATTTAAGTATGAACTGAGTAACTTTTGTTTTAGCTATGTAAGTCGAGTTTACATGACACTTTTAGGCCTACATATGTTGTTTCGGTCATATTTTATTTATCCAGCATGTGTAAGAGTAAATCAATGTATAAAACTCAAATGGAATATAGTTAACAATAGTGTCAAAAATATGTTTCAAGACAATATTTTAGCAAATAAAACGAATTTCCGAAAGAGTAATAACTACGACGTACAGTTCGGCTCAATCGGACTAAAAACAGATCCAGAAACCGATTCTCTAACTGGATGGACGCCAATTTGAATTTGCCACGATCCTTTGCAAGTATACGAGCCGGTAGCTCATCATAAAAGCTTAGATAAAGCCAGTTTGTTGATTTTGGTGCAAAGTGATTGGCAAGCATCATCTTGTCATATCTTGTACGTCATATCTTTAAAAGTTATTTGTTGATCATTTTTTTCACCGAAAAAGGTGAAAAACATACTATTGTTTGGACATGGATGGAATCTTGGATTTACCCATTAATCTTTTGGACCTAGGAATATGCAAATAAGCTTCAAAATGATCCAATATAAAAATTAGAAACAATTCATGTCATCAATGTTCCTTCGTTTCCGAGCCAATTCAAAAGTTCAATGGGGATGGAAAATGGAAAATGAAAACTTCTTGGGGAGAGAGAGAGGTTCTAGCCATATTTTTGCTAAAAAAAACTTGGTTATACCAACAGTTTAAGAAATATGATTACCAGAACAACTGGTACCCAATCGTGCTATTACAGGAAACAGAATTATAGTTTAAGTGATCTTTCTTAATGAAAATGAATCGCATATTGTTACAGGATATTCAGAATTTAAGATTTCAGATTATAAGCCCTTAGCAGCCGGTAACAGTATTCGTAAAAATAATTAGCCTTTTCGGAAAAATAAATTCAACTATTTTGCTCGATGCTATAAATAGTCAATATTATCATCAGGGGGGGATGATTACAACTTGCGCGAGGAATGATTACAACTGCAAACCGCATCAACACTGATACAGAGTGTGACACAGAGATGTTTGATAATTAAGTCCAATATTCTTGACGAATAATGAATAGTTCACACTGACTAAAGCTGCATGGGTTACCTGATAATTTGATGAGCATTCAAATTATTTCCGTTATAACACAAACAACTCTACAGTCTAATACCATGATATTTACACTATCTCATACATGCTTGAGCTGTGTAACTTTGAAAAAACCCTGATCGTAGTTTAAAATATCGACATAAGTAATTTAAGTATGAACTGAGTAACTTTTGTTTTAGCAATGTAAGTCGAGTTTATATAACACTTTTAAGCCTACATATGTTGTTTCGGTCATATTTACGGTTAGCCACAGTGTGGGCGTGTAGCCTGATCTCGTTACGGGTGACCGAACCCCATACACCGAGCGGATGACCAATAACAGATAGTGATTAATGTTTTTATTCCTCGGGGTGAGGTTTGGGCTATGGTCATTGGAAATGGGGAACTTGGATACCTTTGCCCTTAACAGAGTTTAAAAAGTCGTGACCAGAAAACCAAAAGACTTACACCTCAATCCAAGTCAGAATGTTTTCGAAATTCTCGAAGCCTTAGTAAACAACATGTGAGCATTTTGCCCAGGGAAGAAATTAGTTGAAAATGTTTTGAATAAAAGGCGAGAGATCTGTGCTGCGGAATCAAATCACCCAAGACTGACCAAGAGCTACCGACCAGAAGAGAGCCACAGCTAGCCAGATATAGCTAGATTTTCTTTAGAGGATATCCCCATCAGGTAGGAAGCTATTCTTACTTAATATATATAGGGCACCTTTTGCATAGACAAAAAAGATGGAAGTATCGTAAATAATTTCGAAATTTCGAGGAAATAATTGTTTTAAGCACTATGAGCATTTTATGGACATTTGGCACGGTTTCATCCACAGTGGCTTGGGTAGCAGTTGGTGTCTTCGTCGATGTTGTTGTTGTGATTATATATTTTTTTCAAGAATATAATTATTTCCCACCTTTTGATACAGTGGATGTCATAAAAATGCTTTCTGTACGACCTACATCGATCTACATACCCCTCTTCTACTAGATCTGCATCTATGAAAATGGTGTATGAAAAGGTGGGAAATAATTATATTCTTGAAAAAAAAAATATATATATATATAATCACAACATCGACTAAGACACCCACTGCTATCCAAGCCACTGTGGTTTCATCACATTACATTTCCTGAGTATCTATCAGCTAATATGTATGAGGCGCCGTTTGTGACAATATTGTCAACGACAAATATATAGAGTTAAAACCAAAATATAAAGTCGCCGTTTGTGACAATATTGTCAACGACAAATATATAGAGTTAAAACCAAAATATAAAGTCGCCGTTTGTGACAATATTGTCAACGACAAATATATAGAGGTAAAACCAAAATATAAAGTCGCCGTTTGTGACAATATTGTCAAACACAAATATATAGTTAAAACCTTTGTAAATATATATAAAACGATATAAATAGGGCCTATATATAAAGTTAATTTTTTTTAAATTTTTATAAATATTTTTTGAACATAAATAACGATAGGAAGTTAAGACGTTAAATTTAACGTAAATATAAAGTACACGAACTTGTAAAGTGTACATGTAAACCGGATATGCCCAAAGGAAGCTGCGCAATCGATGTGCGCGCGAGTAATACTGGTTAATCAAAACTGCAACTGGGTTCTGAAGCGAAACTATGACAGCGGTGAAAGCCACTCGCATGTCACAGATGTGTCGAATCAAACAATAAGATCACGTACCTGAACATATATCAGTTCACTGCCATAGTGATTTAGTAAAGGCCTATTCCAATTTTCAACAATTACTGTTATCATTTACAATCGTACTTCAGAGTTATCACATCAATTAGATATAAATACATCTACTTATAAATCACCATAAGGTATCCTAGCCTGCAGCCAATATCACGGCCTGCCCCTTTGATGTTCAATCTGCGATTCCGTCGGCCAAGTCGCTGGTTGCTATTTGCTGCATAGAAACATCAACAGAAGTTGAAATAAAACATGCGCAGTAGTTCTACGTGAAAATAACGATGTATTAATTATGCGCAACACAAATATTAGGCAATTTGAAATCATACTGAATATGAGCATATTTCATTGACTAGAATATGACCATTCATAGCCTAGTTATAGGATTTGGAATTATATTGTCGTTTTGTATCATTTATCGTTTTTCGATAATTTCCGCATTTCCAAACAAGACAAAAATTAGCAGGGAATTTGGTATAAGTACAGCGAATGTGGAAATTAATGGCTCATGAGGAACCGGTTGCACAATGCTTGTATCATCAACGTACCGTTCTCAAATTATGAAAGAACAATGGCACCTACTGTGGGAACCACCAGTGTGGATTGTACTGTTGCGTTCACCGTTCCTCGTTTTCATTAACGAGATCATTTATTATAGCATGATACGCTTACTTGATCTCAAACATTTTAGGTTTTAAGTTAGTATAACGTAATTTGAATAAAATGAACTGTTGATATTCGTAAGCGGTAATTACTGGGTTCAATCCCTGGCCGGGTCATACCAAAGACTTGAAAAATGGAACTTGTTGCTTCCTCGCTTACGCTCAGTATTGAGAGGATAGAACAAGGACTGGTTCGCTCGGTGTCAGTATAACGTGACTGAGTGGGGTGTCATGTCTGCCTACGGCATGATATTTCGGTGGGACAGCAGTATAAAATGTCAACATTAGATCTGCTCTCTTACAAGTAGGTATACCCCCGCCCCTTCCACTCCCCTCCCTTCCCTTCCCCGTCGTGATATAGCTGAAAAATGTTGAAAGCGACGTTAAACCCTATTCACTCACTCGTCACCGTATATAATAGGGTTAACACCGATGCCCATCAAGAACCCATCGGGCCAGAAGTGCTCTTCAATACACACGTATTGAAGATCAATTAGCGATTAGCACGCAGGGGTAAAACGGCTTCAACTGATTCCTCAGTTACTAGTAACAGCTTCGAGGCAGCGCAAAAGTGAAAAAAGGCCAATGTAGTGTTCCTCATGAGCCATTAGTTTCCCATTCGCTGTACTTATACCAAATTACCTGCTAATTTTTGTCTTGTTTGGAAATGCGGAAATTATCGAAAAACGATAAAATATACAAAACGACAATATAATTCCAAATCCTATAACTAGGCTATGAATGGTCATATTCTAGTCAATGAAATATGCTCATATTCAGTATGATTTCAAATTGCCTAATATTTGTGTTGCGCATTATTAATACATCGTTATTTTCACGTAGAACTACTGCGCATGTTTTATTTCAACTTCTGTTGATGTTTCTATGCAGCAAATAGCAACCAGCGACTTGGCCGACGGAATCGCAGATTGAACATCAAAGGGGCAGGCCGTGATATTGGCTGCAGGCTAGGATACCTTATGGTGATTTATAAGTAGATGTATTCATATCTAATTGATGTGATAACTCTGAAGTACGATTGTAAATGATAACAGTAATTGTTGAAAATTGGAATAGGCCTTTACTAAATCACTATGGCAGTGAACTGATATATGTTCAGGTACGTGATCTTATTGTTTGATTCGACACATCTGTGACATGCGAGTGGCTTTCACCGCTGTCATAGTTTCGCTTCAGAATCCAGTTACAGTTTTGATTAACCAGTATTACTCGCGCGCACATCGATTGCGCAGCTTCCTTTGGGCATATCCGGTTTACATGTACACTTTACAAGTTCGTGTACTTTATATTTACGTTAAATTTAACGTCTTAACTTCCTATCGTTATTTATGTTCAAAAAACATTTATAAAAATTAAGAAAAACAAAACTTTATATATAGGCCCATTTATATCGTTTTATATATATTTACAAAGGTTTTAACAATATATTTGTGTTTGACAATATTGTCACAAACGGCGACTTTATATTTTGGTTTCACCTCTATATATTTGTCGTTGACAATATTGTCACAAACGGCGACTTTATATTTTGGTTTTAACTCTATATATTTGTCGTTGACAATATTGTCACAAACAGCGCCTCATAAATATGATACATTTCTTATAAAGAGTGCGCCAAGGAACATGATTTATACACATTCTTCAACACACAACATAATTAAACTTTAGACACATGTTTAGGCTTCTAAACACTTCAGCGTCAGCATGTTTATACACTGTAAAAAAATTGTGTTGAAATCAACATTTTTTTTTAATATATTTTTTATTCAGGTATGACAATATCGTATGACTTATACACCATTTTACATAATTTATAGGACACATGCAAATCACTGACAACTCTTTGAAATTCAAAATTCCTAACAAATCCTCGATAACGGAAGGTATATTTGGTAGAAAGATTTTTCAATACCTGTTTTCTTTATATAGACAAACAAAGAGGAGCAAATTATTTTTGAGTATTTGTGAGTACACAACAAAGTAGATAATATAGAAAAAGATTTCATTGTAGCAGTGATACCCGTCTAGACCACCTGTCGGAGAAGGCATCGTATTTACACTCAGTAAAGTAGCTAACCTTTTCAGTTCGTAATATTTTGCTAATAGTTTCTTCATGGTATTTATATTTGGCATCACCTTTTTAAGTTTACTCTGATATACATATCGTTTTGCTAACAGCAAAATTGTGTTAAATACATTGCCGTTATACAGACCTCCGAATATAATCAGTTTGCAGGTTACATTCACAATTCTAATACTTTCTATGTATTCAGAGATCCAAAGGAAAAAATTATGCCAAAAATCTTTCACCACAGGACGAGCAAAAAATAGATGACTAAGTGTTTCCCTTTCCTTTCCGCAGAAATCACACAGATCAGAATCTTTTATCTGTACTTTATGCAGAAAGGAATTGGTAGCTGAAATTCTGTTGGTCAGGCGATATTGAAACCATCTCAGACTTACGTCCTTTGTACATTTGAATGGCAAAGTGTGTATTTTATCACATTCTTGGTTATCGATCCTTAAAACAGACTCCGATTTTTTTTCGCTGGTTGGTTTTCAATATTTCGATGTAACCGATATTCCATAGAAAGGTTTCGTTAAAACTTCAATAAAGTAAGGTTTAATGGGGTAGACAGTTTCGTATGGACAGGCCCAAAAGGTTCTAAAAACAATTTTACCGCATTCTTTATCCCAGAATACTGCAAGAAATTTATTTTTATTTCATATATTTGTTCTAACTCTTCGAGTGTATAGAATATATTATTTTGATCGAAATGGTCATTTACGAAAGGTATACTCATTTGATACCACTTTTTATGGAAAACTGGTTTATAACCACCTTTATGTCACCATTAAACCATATCGACTGTGACGTTGCTTGATCAATGCTAGTTATTTTAAGTTTCTTCATAAACTCACACCAAGCCAAAGAGACCTCTTTCCAAAAATCGTTACCAATTGATTTAACTTTGCTATTTGCTGGGAGCTACAATCTTCCAAGCAGTATGACATATTTAGATTATAATACAGAATGTGTTTACTGGGAGACTGGTGTTGAGCCATCCTATACGAAAACTGGAGATATTAACAGATTTCACAAATTCATCCAAATCAACCATTTTCACTCCCCTCTTGTCATATCCTTGTGAAAGTTGTATTCTTTTCACTCTATCATTCCCACACCAGATGAATTTGTACAATATATTTTTAATGGTTTTAAGAGTTTTCTGGTGTGGATCTGGTAGAGTGAAAACCAATGATTCAGTTTTGGAATCGCTTAGCTTATGTTTTCACTATAGTTACTGTACCTAAAGTTGTTAGTGATTTTTTTGACCAGTTTCCGAATAAATTATGAATTTCTTTAATTTTTTCAGTATAATTAATCTCTACCATATCTTTCATCCCCAAAGTGAATGTGACCCCCAGCAATTTGAAGTTGTCCTGTGACCAGTCTAAATTGTAGGCTGGAGAAGATTTATCAGGTGTTTTTTTTACGTCCTAGACAGAATTTTGATTTATCCCTATTAACCTTTAGACCCGACATTCTACCGTACCATTCAAGTGTTTCCAAACATGATTTGAGAGAGCCATCGGATCCATCCAAGAAAAGAGTTGTATCATCGGCAAATTGAGAAATTTTGTACTCTACATTTCCAATTTGTATTCCTTTGATATTTTTGTTCTCGCGGACAAGTAGAGCTAGTATTTCGGCGCATAGAATGAACAAATAAGGTGAGCCTATGTGAAAGGTGTTTGAAAGGAATCCAGATTGCTGCACAGAAGAAAATGTATTGTTGTAAAAGGTATCTACCCACCGACAGATGGAAGGCCCAAATTTGAAAAGCTTTAGCGTTTGTTTCAGAAACTTCCAAGATATGGTATCAAACGCCTTTCCAAGGTCGATTAACAGCCCGGAATTTGGGTGGCATTCGTAAAATCTATAATATCGAACGTTAACCGTATATTGTCACCGATAAACCGGCCTTTTATGAACCCACTTTGGTCTTCATGTACAATCTTATTCGAATACTTTTTAATTCTTTCTGCTATGCAGGCTGAAGCAAGCTTATATTGTACGTTAAGAAGTGTAATCGGCCTCCAATTCTTCAAAAATTGTCTAGGTTTGTCTCCCTTTAGGAGGCAGGTTATTAACCCCTGTCGTTGACTATCAGACAACTCTTGTTTCTCAAATCCATAATTCATACTGGCTACAAGAAAGAAGTCAATGTCTCTCCAGAAAAACTTAAAGAATTCAGAAGTGAAACCATCCGCACCAGGACTTTTGCTATTTTTAGTTCTTTGTAAGGCTGAAAAGATTTCATTGGACGTAATTAAACCTTCTATAGAGTTCGCTTCTCAATCAGACAGTAGTTTTATTGTGTTTAAATCCAAACTCTCGAAATCACAATCTTCTGTCATTTGTGCCTGGTAGAATTTGTTATAGAACGTTTTCACCTCTTCTAAAAGATAAAAAGAGAAATCAACATGGTTTTGTGTTAAACTTCAGATATCAACACAAAATCGTGTTGAATTTGAACAAAGTTGATGTTGATTCTAACAAAATTTGTGTTCTTTTCAACAATTCTGGTGATAAAATGGCTTCAACATAATTTTTTTTTCGCAATCTAACCGCAAATGTGTGTTTAACATGTTTAAAGATGGAACATGTTTTCAGACTGTAGAGATGTCGGTATTGAGGTGTTCAAATCCTAAACACATGATTTGCAGGATACGATACACAACCCGAAAAAGTCAAACGTGTAGCTAAATATCAGGAATAAAATATGATGAGTTAAAGATATAACCTTATTCCATGATAACCATTAGATGGTGATGAGGCCTGGTCTTCAACGCTGAAGGGTGAGGATCTCAATTTACACTCATCGCTCATACACCCTTTCCCTACCAGGTCTCGGCTTTTTGGTACCTGTCCAGGTCTGTGAATGCATCCTTCGCCCTTTTCCACCTAAGTATTTTTCTTACCCCTTGAGCTACGGGGCTGAAACGTACCACATTATACCCTTGTGTCAAGCTCTACCAGAAAATGTTTAAAAGAATCAAAGATGGCTGCTTCAATGAGATCACAGTGACGTTATTTTCAGAGATGGTATTTTTTGGTCGATTTTTCGAATTTTGTTTTATCTGATTTCTTCGTAAAACTGGATGATAAATTAGTACATAATAATTTGATGTGAAATAAAATATTTTTTCTCTCTCTTCCTCACAGAAAAGCAAGCATTCGAAGAAATATGACGAAAAATTCAATTTCTGGTACCAAACATGGCCGCCATTTTGATTGTACCCAGATCCTTTGCTCGGGGGGTTATGCAAATAGGCTCAAAATGATTCCAATATGATAAACTGCAAATTAACGGAGTGTCAGCTCTCAAGTTTTTGTCGGTCCGGAAATAGAATAGAAAATTGGGTAGGGTGGCTTCCATCCATCATGCTCCCCTCCCTCCCCCTGGTCTGGTAGGGCTAAAAGGTGATAAACTGGCCTTATCACCGTTAAAAGGTGAACCCATCACCCTTTGCCATCACCTTTAAATGACTTTTCTGGTTGCTTACTAGTGAATACTAATACCCTCATCGTGGTGCATCATCTGAATGTTTTCAATTTTCTTACAGGTTTTCTTCAAGATGTTACGAGCAGCCTTCTGTGTCCTTGTCGTCCTGTTCGTCTGTATGCTGGCGGAGTCATCGGCTCACCCCAGGCGCCTAAGACCGAGGCCTGATGTAGAGGGACGCCCAGCACGATCCCAAGGGGAGGGACACTCCAGACCGCCTAACGGCGAGAGACGTAATTGTACTGTAGACGATGACGACATGGAGGGAAACTTCACTCTTGGTGATAACGATGATGTGAATGGCAACTTCACGCGTAGGCGATGTAACCGCACTGATTCAGGTGAGGAAAGCGATGATCGACCAAGAGGTCAAGGTCGTGAATCCGAGTCAGATGAAGACAAGACATCTGATGAAGATAGCTCATCTGAAGAAGATAGTTCATCAGAGGAAGTCTCATCTTCCGAAGAAGACAACGATCAAGGTCGCAAAGGTCGCGGAGGTCGAGGTCGTGGAGATCGAGGACGCGAAAGTCGGCGTCGTGGAGGTCGAGGACGCGGGGGTCAAGGTCGAGGGCGAGGTGGTCCACGATAGAAGCCGACGTCCTGAACAGCGAATGTATTATGATCTAGGAATTCTTAACAGGCTGGTCCTTTGAATTTCGATTGACAATGACTTTTATTTCCATAAACACTGAATATTTGACCCTGGCGGCATCCAGACATTTCTCACATTAAGTCCCATTTGTTTGGCCCGTTTCACGCCGATCTAAAGCTTTACACTGTCGAGTTTGCTCGTCCTAGTATAGCTTATATATTTGTTTTGTAACAATTACAATAGTCGTTCTCGCTGGTCTAGAACACAATCAGTGACGATATATGACATAAGACTCCAGGCAAACAGCGGCATTATATTATATGATATAAAATATGGTTTCTTCTTACATTGTATTATTATTGTACTTTTTGGGAGATTTTTTCCTGGCGCATAAAAGTTAATACAAATCACAACTGTGCTGAAACATGTAAAACGTGTTGTATTGATGTTTCATCGAACCACAAGAGCTCGTTGCCGTTGTTAATTGGTTAATTATGTTGATTTTGGGGGAAAGGGGGGTCGTGGTCGTGTAGAACTCCCCCCTCTCCTAAACCAACATAATTAACCAGTTAACAATGGGATCGAGCCCCTGTGAATCGAATAACCCATTCACAGCTTCGGTGATAATATCCCCAAAACAACAAAGACTCCGTGTATTTCCCTCTACCCCGTTCATGTTAGGGTGACGTCACTGAAACTATGTCGGGTGTAGAGTTCGAGTTCTTTCAGATTAAAACAGAATGCAATTCAACTTTTCTTATTGAATGAATTTGACTCAAGTTGGACCAAAGTTGCCTGGCCTGTAGGATATTGGATGGTCGATGTCTACGTATAATTATTTCCAATAAAATATGAAAATTAATAAATATATATATATATTTTTTTTTAAATCGATTTTTTTTTAAAATATTTTTTCTAAGTGTATTTCTCTTTCATCTTTGGCTCAATTAAAGTCATTCCCTATAATGTCAAGCCGAGTTACTACAGTTTTTAATTATCTACCATACCCTGCCATCTATGACATAGAATAAAAGAGCTTTTATTTAAAAAAAATTTAAATCGATTTAATTTTTTTTTTATATTTATTAATTGTCATAATTTATTGGAAATAATTATACTTAGACATCGACCATCCAATATCCTACAGGCCAGGCAACTGTGAGTTGGACACAGTGGTAGTGAGTTCCATGGTATAGTACAGCCACCTCAATGGGGCGTAATGATACCCAGCCACCAGTCAGAGTTTTGGACAGGTTCCCGCCCGAGCAGCACACTGCCGGAAGTGACATCATGTTTAGTAAAGTCGATTTTTGCAGAACATTTTGATTACTTTTGAATTCTGCAAGTAGTTGGCTCATGTGCAAAACTTGTGGCGTTGCTCGGCTGATTCAAACTGAACCGTGTGTGCGTGGGTTTTCCCATATACGTCAAAGTAACGTCGTAAAGGTCATCGTCCGGTAAAGTGGAGTGAGGCTGTGAACGGAGCAGGCGCTGTGGGGAGGTTAGATATACTAGTGAATCGTTTTTTCCCGGCGTACCACATCTCTCGATGTATAGGAAATTCATATTAAGAATACTCACAAGTAAAAAATCGGTTTCCTTCGTAGATTTCCTCTCGACGTTGAGTCACCCTGTTATACAAGTCAATCACTGTTTCCATCAGTCCATGGCCATTATAGGGTATCGGTCATAACGCCATATACCGGTTATTGGGTGAGGGAGTTGAGGTTAAAGGAGATAGAGTAGAAACCAACACTAAGACAGTCGCAACCGAATTGTTTGTTAATCACATATTAAAAATAAAAATAAATAAAACACTAGTTGTTGAAAAATTAGTCCCTCGGAACACATGATCAGGACCAGGGAGAGAGGGAGTAAGTGACGTCGTCATAACGAGGGTGAAAGAGGTGCAAAAAGGATCTGAGAGGTCAAACAAGGCGGGTTCGGGAGTGAAACCGGTCCAAGTTCAAGGCCTCGACCAATCAGAATCAAGTATGCGAACACCGTGTTTGATGACGTACGCATAATTTGTGATAAAGCTTCTCCATATTTAGTCACGTGATACTTTGATTCATAGAGAAGGATCTATCAACTCCATCCTCATTCTATGTCAATCAATTTAGTTGTGCACACTGCAAAAAGAGGTTACATGTTTAATGTTTCATTTTGAGATTGGTAACATGTGAGATGCTTCATAATGCTACATGTTTCACCCTGTTTTTCATGAAAATATGACTCAAAGACGTAAGATTACAGCTATTTGAGGGTTGTGACATGTTTCACTCGCGTTGCCGTTTCACTATAATGACCCGAATAGCTGTTTGAAACATCAAAGCCGAAACACGTACAACCAAGTCGCAAAGGCGACATGTCTCAAGGAACACAGTATAAAAGACAGATAATGCTGTCTGGTGCATGAAAGCACTAGTTTCCAAATATTTATTTCTGGTCTTTAGCGATCGTGAATATATCTGTCGGTATTGAGAATAAACAGACCGATCAATTTAACTGAATTATTTGCATTGTAATATAACTCTTCCAGGCCTAGGGTATTTGAACCCTGCCAAGGCCTGGGAAGAGACTCCCCACTAAATATTTTTTTACTTCTTGAGTCTAAAAGCCCCCACAATATATCTTGGGGTGCGCTCTGCTAGAAAGTGCAAAAAAAAAATCCAATCCTTGAACACTTCACAGTTACTTCAGATATGAATTTTTTTGTCGATTTTTCGGTCAGATTTTCCATTTTGTTTATTTGTGCTACGTTCTCCGAAGTAAACTACAGGGTATATTAGGGAAGAATTATCTGATGTGAAATAAAATAGTTCACGCACTCTTTTATCCACAAAAAAAATTCGCGAAGAAAAAGATAAAACACCACTTTTCTGGTACCCCACATGACCGCCAATTTAAATTTACCAATGATCCTTTTCTGGGAGGGGTATGCAAATTGGGACAAACTGACTCAAATATATTACGCTGTAAAATCAAGCAGTGTCAGCTCCTAATAATTCGTTGTTTCGGAGATATAACGTAGAAAGTTTGGTGGGGGTGAGGGCATGATTCTCCTTCATGTTCGGGAGGGTTAAGAGTAATCTCGTTAAACATTCATACCAACAAACTACACAGCAGCGTTGCTATAAAAAAAGAGTGACATTGATGGGGCATCAATGAGAGTTCGAGTTGGGAGAAACAACAACTGTGTTCTCTATGTGACCAAAGCTATACATCCAGTATTTTAAATGTGTGGCAGTAACGCATCAGGAAACTTTCTGGACATAGTCAATACGATTGCCCTATATATGATTACAACATTGCGCGGGATTCGACCATTGTGTGACACAAATGACACCAAACCAAGCATCTTCACATTTCAAGTTAAATACTACACTAATGTTCCGTCATTTATCTTCGCCTAATGAATAGAGTAAATTGTTCAAACTGGGAAACGCACGTGATATCATATAGCCAATCAACATAGAAACTTGCAAACACAGTGCAGCGAGGATTTTCTTTGATGTCAGTCTGTGTGATTTCCAAATATGGCAAGTGGTGGTTGTATTGATGTTAATTTCTTTCGAATAGCCAATCAAATTTGAATTTTAAAGAGGTAATTGCACTCCTCCTAATATAGATGACGGAATGTTTACATTCTCAAAGAGAGCCGTGTCTACCCGCGGAGACCAAAGCGACTCTCATTTAAACTGGTGACATTTTTGAATCTCCAATCTCAAAGCGAGGCAGCATGACATCACTCGCTCGACCGGGACTATTCTCCCGCGGGTAGACACGCAAAATGGTACATCTTCAGAAAATTTATGACCTAACCCAAAGATCACAAGATCATTATTGTTTAGCATCATCAGATAAACAAGAATAGTACGATCAGACAACATGCAGGCGAAAATACGGTATAATTGACGTAATTCGTTGTTTTCCGCGTTTCAATGGTTGATCTTCAATGCAGAATCTAGGTAAACTAAATTTATGTCTGCTGCTTCAAACGAGTAGGCCATAAATAAAGTTCAACGTTCAGTTTTATTTAACAACAAAACTTGCATAATGATAGCAACAAAAGTACATATCATAGGGCGTGTGAACAGTACTATGTAGTGAATGAAGAACAGAAATACTGCAACTGCCTTGCCCTGATCAAGTACATGTCACGCTAAGAACCTGGGATAAATTTTCCGAAGATGTGCCGTCTTGCGGTAGACACGGCTCTCTTTGAGAATGGATCGGAACTGTGCGAACTACTTCCTGTATTAAATAACTCGCTTTCACGGCCAAGTATACATACCGACAATAATTTGTTCGCGATTGATATGCTCCGAAACGGAAAGAGTCATTTTCCAATTATATAGCCCACGTTATGTTTAGCAATTCGCTTCTAACTCGGCGGAGTCAGCAGGGCAATGACAGCCGGATACAGACGGTGAAAATCATACGCCGCCTACTCACCCCCCAAATTGTGGGGGGATGGCTCCCATTTACACAACTCCATTTACACGTGAGACTCTTTCTCGCAGTAGGGAGTCTCGCGAGACGAGAATGGGAATGTTAATAGAGATATGACATCACCAAACTCGTATTCTGATCAGATATTGTGTTATGTTCAGCCAAGGCAACTCGTGTAGTGTTCGACTTGGATATGCGAAGATGAAACAAGGAGGAGAGAGGGGATATTATTTTTCATCTTTATGAAAATATTGAATATTGTTGGTGTGTGAAACAATGTTCCTCCTTCTTCACTGACTGTGACCACTGTTGCAACAACTCGAGACGAGTCCAGGCTCCGTTATTTAATAATCATCTGCGATCCGTATTCCATTCTCCGAAACGGAATGGAATTTCAACGACTCTTTGGGCAGAGATATTTACCGCGAGCAGATAAATCATTTTCAAGTTACAGACATTCATGTATCTAAATTACCAAGTGTGGTCTGTATATGTATGTAATATAGCACCCCCTGCTGAGAACTTCCTCCTGTGTGCTGGATTAGGTTGTGTCATATCAACACACCGATGTGGAAACTTAAGTAAATTATTATTTTGGTTAATATCTGAATGTAAATGTACCATTTGGTGTTCACCAAAACTTCAGCACATTATTGTCATGGACAATTTGCACGCTATGATAAATTGGTTCACATCAGGATTTATGATGTACCGACCTTGTATCTGTCTGGAATTATCATATTCATTGTTAACCTGCGGATCAAGCTGGTCTGTTATATATGTTCCTGCCTGTAGCCTATGGTTATTGTTGGTTCATACCTGAGTTTGAATTCCATCGAAGATAAGAGAATAAAAACTGATGCAACTTGAATTTAATAAATGTTTCGTGTATTTTTGTTTCTTTTACAGGCGATCTGGCGATCTGATGAAACATGTAATGAGAGATAGACTATTTTCAAACATTTCCAAGTTTGAGACATGTTTGGACCCGTTTCGCTTGCGACATGTCTCAAAAGTTGGGACAAAGTCATGTTTGGGCTTAGACGTTTCATTTTGAAACATGTAGTCGACCGTAACATGTTTCAGATTGAGACAACACATGTTTCACTGTGCAGGATGTCACATGTTTCAAACGGACACGTGTTTAACGACGACATGTCTGATATTGAGACATCATTAACACACATGAGGATGACACGTGTTTCAAATTGAAACATGAAGCCGTTTCAAAATGAAATATGTACGTACAAACATGTCCCAAAAGTTGGGACAAATTCATGTTTCATTTTGAGACGTTAAACATGTCGCCAATTCTTACAGTGCAGCCGTGTACCATACAAATATCTATCTATCTGCACGCCCAAAGAATGATGCTAATAACGGAAGATAATTACCACAGGGGTTTGTTGTTGGTCAGTCATTAATTATGATATTAATATTCATATATACTCTCCTCCTACTCCATAAATACAAGGGGCCGCACATGCAGACCACAGTTTCCCGCCAACACTCTTAACTCCTCCCCTCGATGAAAACGGCAATCCACAGATTCAATGAAACTTTATCCGTCCTTATCTATTACCTCAACGTGCCCTCCAAACTTCAGTTGAATGCATGAAACATAATAACTCTTCTTTTTTTCCTTTCAATTGCGTAAATCCATCAATCAACGCGTATGTCAATGAATTGGGAACGGTAGTCGAGTGCAAGTGACTAAAATGTGACCCGCCGATACGGGCTGACTTTGTTCGCGCGACTTTAATAACCGAAATTACTACACGGATTATGTTAGTTGGCCTACCAGCCAACTATCTCTTTCTTTGACATCTTCTTGGAAAAAAATACATTCCCGCAAAATTCAATGTGGTAATTTCGGCCATTGAAATCGCGCAAATAAATTCAATCCGTATCGGCGGGTCACATGTTAGTCTTGTGCACTCGGCTACCGTTCCCAGTTCTTTGACATGAGCGTTGAAAGGGCGGGAGTTGAGCTGTTTTGATTGATGGATTTACGCAATTAAAAGGGACAGAACGAAGAGTTATTATGTTTCAATTAATGACTTGAAGTTCCTCCTCCTCCTTCACCTCGCACACACACACAGGTAACTCTACCAGGTAGCTAGATGCAACAAGGTCGTCATCTTCCCCAAAGGCACTCCATTACACCTCGGAAACTCCCCTTTCTTTACTATTCCCAAGTGATCTATAAAAAGAACAGGAGTTGTCCCAGAAAATTCCCCGAAAAATGGTACCCTGACAATTAGAGCGATGACTTGCAAAACAGGGGGTTTCCCAGCAAAACGTCCATACAATGTTCTGGCGTAGGGCGATGACGACATCGTGGCCAGCAAATCTCAACTCGCCACTTCCAGAGATGACGTCACTTCCGTATAGCGCACATGCATGTGGTGACGTCACTTCCAAGAGCTCCGAGCTCCAAGAGCTCCGAGCTCCAAGAGTTCCATAGGGCGTTAAGGTGTAGCGACGGAGATTGACCGGCGTCACTGCATTTCGATGAATTGGTGCCAATTCCATGGGATATCCATGGGAATCAGAAGACTATACTATGAAGCCATGTGACTCTGTCAGTATGTGGGCACCTCTTCCCACTTCCCTTATATGTGTTGTAATCTAGCCCCACCAGAGTTTCAGTGGGCGTTCGTTTAGGCGTTAATGCGTTGCGAAGGAATTCCCTTACTCTCGCTGCATGTATTGCTATGCATAGAACCTGGAACATAGTCTCTACGAAACTCCCCTTCCTGTACTACTCCTCAGTGCGTATACGCGTATCATCCCCAGTCTGGCTCTACCCGATAAGAGCTTCAATAGAATACTACCCACGCCCCATTTGGACCACTGATAGCCCATCTCATTCAAATGCGCTCCTCCACCATCACCACCACCACCACAAACATACATACACCAACACACACCACCACGACCACACACCATCACTCACCCACTCACTCACGCACTCACTCACCAGAGTTAAAGCGTCACTGCGTTAAGGCGGACGTTGGGCACATCTCATTCCTCCTCCTCCTCCTCCTCCTCCTCCGCCACACACGCACACACAGGTAACTCAACCAGATAACCAGATGAAACAAGGCGGTCATATTCCCCAAACGCACTCCATTACACCTCCGATACTCCCCTTTCTCTACTACTCCCGAGTGGTCTATAAATAGAACAGCGGTTTCCCCAGATAATTCCCCGAAAATATACTCTGACAAATAGAGTGATGACCTGCAAAACAGGGGTTTTCCCAGCAAGACCGCCGTATAATGTCCCGGCGTAGACCAGTGACGACGTCGGGCACCATCAAGTGTCAACTTGTTTTCTTCCGTGGTGTGAATGGATTGATACCTACACCTTGTCGAAGCGTTAGTATTATATAATAGCATGGTAAATTCTCGCGCAAAAGATGAAAAAAAACCTGTTATACCAGGGCGTTAAGGCGTTAGGATGAGGCGTTAAGATAGGGCGCTTAGGCGTTACGATAAGACGTTAAGACGTTCAGATAGGGCGTTAAGGCCTTACTGTAAAACCTCCACAAAGGCCATAGGGCAAATGGGTTTCTGCTTTATCTACTACTAAAGGAGAAACTGGATTACGTCCCTTGATTTTGACTAAACAATCCAAACAGCATTCCTATTTCTACGACTCGCCAGGTGAAAAGTCCGTGTATCACTTTTTTCTGTGAAAACATGCAGTTGCCCAAGGTGCCAGGTCATTATCCACTGCGCCGGAATGGGCCTAGCATGTCCAGCCCAGGCCTGAATATTTCAGCTAAATTCAACCCATGACCTCGAGACCCCTCCCATCGTGTTCTACAGCACGAGACCGAGAAAACAAGGTGCCACAACCAATACCGCAAATGTCTATGAGTGGGTTCCCATTGGGACTAACATTGAAATAACTGCGGCGTACGGTCTTATTTGGGGGCAGATTACGGTCTTATTTAGGGGCAGATCACTCTTGCTGGGCCGTCCCGTGACCAGAAGTAACCTCTGACCCGGACGTGACCTTTGATCCAGATGTGACCTTTGACCCGGAAGTGATGTCACAGGAAGCCATGTGACCAGAAGTGACGCCATCCGTGACATTATAGTGACGTGATCCACACCCTCACTCCACACCCTCAATTTTCCTAATGAATTTCCGGTTTTTCTACTACTCACATCGTATATTTGCAATAGATGTGCAGTAAAATTGTGCGATATACACTGCACATTATTGCACATGCATCGTTTCTTGTAACAAATGTATGACATCTCAAACCAAAATTATATTTTTACACAATATTACTGGAATTTTGATTATATTTGAAAGAATCCAGAATAGTTTTGATTTGAGCTGCCTTATTTCTGTTACTATAGAAAATCTCTCTTGAAATGCTCCAAAAATACCAAAAGATCCAGAGCGTATGTTTTGATCACAGATGACCATTATATTATCCAGTTGACCATCGCAATATTTTCGAGGCTAATAATTCATTATGTGAACTCTCAGAAAACTCTCTATCTCTATTTTCCTCAATTTCTCCTTAGAAAATATATGTCTTATCAGAATACCTGAGTTGCAAAATGTGACTGGGTGAAGTATTTATCAGGCCGGGTATTTCAGTAAGACTGCACTATAAAAACGGCTTTGGGAGAGCTCTGTTGCATGTACACAGGGAAAACAATCAACAGTCCGGCGAATAGATTTTCCATGATATATACCATAAAAACGCGATCGTGATCGGTGATCGCAACTTCACAACAATATATTACAGTTGTGGGCTACTGCTCAAATGCCACCTGCAGCTGAAACGATATGTACAGTGCCTACGATTTATAAAATTTATAATAAGTTACAGAATAGATGCATTTTTTAAATATTCGCTAAAAAGCGTTAACATTGTCTACATATTTGGAAACATGTGACCATAATTGAACATTTCGTGTGTAACATTTATTGAACGCCTGACAACTACAGATGTTCAAATACGCAAACATCACATTTGAACACATATTTTCTAGTTTTAAATTACTTATCATGGAAAATCGTTTGTACGTTTTATTTCATAATTTCTTCAAGATGGTCACATGTAATTTCGATAACATTTTGGCGATTTATTCCAAATTAATTCATAACTAAGATGGTCTGAGCCAGAGCAAGGTACGATAGTCGTAAGCTATGTGTTCGAAGTGTATGTGTCACTTGTCAGACGTGACGTGACCATCAGGCTAGAGTAAATAAATGATGAAAGTAACATTGGTTATGCTGTGAACGGGTGGACGGAGCCTTGTGTATGAAACTGACTGATTGAATTGCGATTTGGTCTGACAGAGCCAGGGCAAGGTGCCACAGCGATAGTTGTATGATATGTGTACGACGTGCATGTGTCCCACATCTCACACGTGACGTGACCATCAGAGCCGCAGAGGAATCCTTCAGGCCACGCAGCCGCGGCGCCCCCAAAATAGTATTTCACATTTCACTCAAGTGGTCAGATATGAACACGAGCGTCTACTTTTTTTAAGAGTGTGCACATTTCATTTGACCAACAGAAAGATAGCATAGTGGAGATAACACGTTTTAAAATATCAGCACAGGCCACCGAATGATTTTGGATTTTGGAGATAATTTCATAGCGTGAAAATGCAATTTCTAACGTTTTACAGTTCAATGAAATGTAGAATTCATACGAAATTATGCATTTATGTTCTATTTTTTGGTGGGTTTAAGATCCATTGATTAACATAAACCAATAGTACCTATGAACATGTATGCTTTGACATTGTTGTGCAGAAGAATGATTTTTTTCTCGTGATTTTGGCACAAGCGGTTGACATTTTGAGACGGAACCACCACAAAACAAGTATATACATGTATGTGCAACCCAGTCAATGAAGACAAGTCGGTTCTTGGTGTAATTAATTAATAACAGTTTATTCGCCATGTCTCTCATGGAATGAACTGAAAAAAAGGGGCAGCGATTGCCAATGTCTTGCTGAACACTCTAATTCCATAGTGTATACAGACAAGCCGCAGACTGGAAACTCATTAGGTCATGTTCGGAACCGGAAATACTTTAGATCAGAAAAGCGTAGCGTTATTTACAGATAAGGTTCCAATATCACCATAATTGTAATGAAACGTGGAATTATGAACATCTCTTTCCTGCTTGTTTACAACATGTCTTTCACGAATAAGGAACATAAGCGCCATTTATCGAATACTCGACACATACAATGCAAATGTACTTTGGAGCGACTACTCCATTGCACTTGGAATAAGCTAAATATTACGCTTAAGGGGGAACAACTCTCAGTGCACCAGACCACATATGATCAGATTGGGTCCCCAGAAGGTCGTTTCTGAAAATGTTTCCGGTGAAAGTATCCATACAGCGTGCATATAGTATAATTTTTAATAAGGGACAAAATTGTTCGTCTATTATTATTCAAAGTAGATAGACGACATTTTTAAATACCATCCGATGCGGAAGGTATATGCCCATGGTCGCCTATGGCATATATATGTCTCGTAATTCGATACATTTTTTGCTTTATTGAGCAAAAACGACCCTTTTTACCTCTATTTTATAGAGGTAGTTCTCCCTTACCCGTTTAATAGTACAGTATAGAATTGAAGTTGACAACATGGTAAATGTCACCTGTTTTTCGTCATGGAAAGATGGGGAGGTCAATATCCGTAACTGTTTCAAATAGAACATCTCATTCGTCGTTGTTTTGTTGATGTAGTACGAATGTGATAAGCATATAATTCCTGGTTGTGGCATTGGTGGGGTATCTATCATAGGTGAAGGCATCGCTGCTACATGACTTAGGGAGCCGTAAAAGGGACATGGTAAAAATGAAAAAAAAAAAAAATCCAGCCGCTGCAAAAAAAAAAAAAAGAAAAGAAAAATCTTGAGCAAAAAAACTTTTTCTACTTTTTTTTCTAACCAGAACAAAACATAGAAAAGAATTCTTTGACATTATTTTTAGCTAAGTTTTAATAACACGGATCCCGCGTTAATCAACCAATGAAATTTAGTCATATAAACTTTCACCATGTCGATCACCGCTGCCTTCAGCCACTTCAGGCTGTTCAGTCAAAGCGCTCCCTTAGGAAGAGAAGCACGTTCTTGGAGAGCGCGCTCTGAGCTAGTCAACATGGCAGACGGTCAACATCCTATCCTAATAAACCTATTCATAAAATCGATGATCTGTGTTTTCTCAAGTGCCATTTCATACATATCGGAAGAATAGTTGATGTCACTTTATTAGAAAGCATGTTATGTGTACGTGTCATAATAAACAAAAAAAACAAAACAACATTTTTCCCCTTCATGGCGATTGTGGCGCCCCTACAGCGAGGGCGGTCGGATTGTGGATGATTGGGAGAGGAAGCTGCACCATTTACAAATTAGGTCTACCAAATATATACGTGACCACTATAACTAGTTGATATCTAAACCACTTTGTAATCTGATAGATTTATTGTGAGACATATTACCCGAGAAAATTCTAATCCGTGTTATGCATTAGTCATTTTATCGCTCCAGTTCCAACACAACATGAATTGGATATTTTACATGTCTGTTTACATATCGTTATACGTACTAGGAGCGTTTTAATGCTAATACGTGTAGCCAAATTTTGGCTTGAGTTGTCGAAGATAGGATATGTTGGGAATGTTTCTCTTCTAAAGTTACCAGTTTGAAAATCAGTCTATTGATTTAACCAGTTTGTCCTCGATTTCAATCCTTTCAAAAGATAGGAACAGTTTATTTGACTGTTCAATCTGACAGGTTCAATCTTGTAGGTTCATTATGTCAATAATCGCATAAACAGTTTCAGTCTTAAAGAGTTTTATGAAAATTGCGTACCGTGCACAAGATTATCTTTTGGGCATTTCATGTCATTTTACTGCAATTGAATTCCGTGAATATCAACGACGTCGACGACGCCAAATGTCTTTCAAAGTCACGAAAACTTTCAATATCAAATAGATCGTTCAGCTTAATTTCTCTGTAGGTCCAGAACATTTTGGTCTTTTGAGGCTGGAGCGATAAAATGACAAATGCATAGCACGGATTAGAATTCTCGGATGTCTCACAATAAATCTATCAGATTCCAAAGTGGTTTAGATATGAACTAGTTAGCAGTCACGTGTGTTATGATATAATAATAACTGTGGAGTGCACTCTACTACCATTCCCTGGAGAGTAGTAGGGAGCCGTGATTTCGAGCCAACTTGACCTCAAAAATTTGCATATGACCTCTGTGACGTCACAGCGACAGCCAATCAGAAGCGAGTATTTTGACCTTTGCGCAGGTATGACGTCACTTCCGGTCTGGGTGAATGGGGCGTGACCTGGGAACATGATAGGACATGTACTGACCTGTCTGTGGGTTTTTTCCCCCGCGCCTGCATCCGGGTATGTATGAGGGTCTGTGTGAATGGGGTGTGACCTGGGAACGTGATAGGACATGCACTGACCTGTCTGTGGGGTTTTTCCCG
>JAVTVY010003449.1:0-34983 GCA_036873755.1 Hanleya hanleyi
ATGTCCTTGATCCACGCCGAGTCCTGCCCCTCCACCAACAGTGAATTTGATTTGTGGACCGTGCCGCCCACACAGACCAGTGCCGAACAAAGATTATGGGTGGAGCATCTCCCGCTCTCCAGCATCAACGAAACAGGGCCCATCGAGTTCACCATCAGTAATGCGGATACGGCCTATGTGGATCTAGCCCATACATACTTGTATGTGAAAGCCAAGGTCGTCAATGGGGATGGCTCCAGAATCACCCAAGCTGCAACGGTGGGCCCGACGAATCTCTGGCTGCACTCGATATTTCAACAGGTGGATATATTTCTCAGCGACAAACTCATCAGTGACTCGACCAACACGTACCCCTATCGAGCCTACATCGAGACACTGTTGTCATATGGCCGAGAGGCTAAAAAATCTCAACTGACAGCCGCTTTATTCTACCAGGACACACCCAAGCACATGGACACGGTGGACAATGTGGGATATAACAAACGGAAGGCTTTCACTGCGAACGGTGCCTCGGTGGATCTCATGGGTCGACTACACGCAGACATGTTCATGCAAGACCGGTACCTATTGAACAAGATCCCCATCAAAATCCGACTGATACGGGCGCCTCCGACCTTCGCCTTGATGGCCACTAACGTAGATGGGCATGCAGCTGACTATAAGATTGTTATCCAAGACGCAGTGCTGTATGTCCGAAAAGTGAAACCGAATCCAGTCGTTCAATTGGGACACATGAAAGCCTTGGAAACAAAACCAGCCCAGTACCCTATTCGACGTGTACAAACCAAAGTGTTCTCTGTGCCTGCTGGAAATATGGGCGCCAACAAAGAAAACCTGTTCCTGGGGAACTACCCAAGCGATTGATCCTGGCCTGTGTGGAAAATACCAGTTTCAGCGGAGCCTACCCAGAGAATCCGTTTGACTTTAAACATTTCGGCATCAATTTTGTGGCCCTGCATGTGGATGGACAACAGGTCCCAGCCACGGCCTTAACACCGAACTTTGGGCGCAGGAATTTCATTCGAGCCTATCAGAGCCCGTTTACAGCCACCGGTCAAATCAACCAGGACGAAGGGAATTTGATCAGTCGGGAGGACTACGCGAACGGATACACGTTGTTCTGTTTCGATCTGACCCCCACCTTAGGGATCGTTTCCATTATTTGTTTTTTCTTCAGTCGCGATTTTTCTTCAATTTTCTCGATTGAAAAACGATCATTCGTGAATCAGTCGCGAGGATATCGAGAAAAAAAAATGAGAAAAAACGATTGAACCTTTTCTGAAAAAAACATCCTCTCGCGATATCGTTTTTGAATCGTTTACCCATGCGCGATCCGTTCTTGATCGCGAATCTTCAATCGCGAGAGAATCGTTTTTTTCAAGGTGCGAGAGAATCGTGAGGCGGAGTGATATCTGACACATAGGCCGTGTTGCCGCCGTACGCCGCCCTATCCGCGAACTGGGAACTACATTTAATGTTCGTTGCGGATTTGTCGATGGAAAACCTATATTACTACACAATACTGTATAAATGCGTAAGATAACCGGATAATATATATGATTCACGATTTATTATGAGGTTATTATACAATGTTGAATCCAATATGGAGTTTTATTGTACGAGTCTACGTTGGGTTGAAAGTCCGTATTGGACGAGACGCCGCAGGCGTCGAGTCCAATACGGACTTTCAACCCAACGTAGACGAGTACAATAAAAGCTCCATATTGGATTCAACATTGTATAATGACCTGTTTATTATACATCGAAAGACAAAGTTAAAACTTTCGTTAAAACAGAGTTAAAACTTTCGTTTATTACTGATAAAGTTACAAAGCATAGCTACATAAAACTACACACATGAATACTTCGATTGTTAATTTCGCTTTTTTGAAATATGACAATCAAGTTAAAGAATACATTTAAAGATGTAATCAGCCTCAAATCTAGGCTGAAATCGATGTCTCTCAAACTCCACGAAAGTGACATATGTTACGACAGGTACAAAATGAAACACACTTGACCACAACAAACTAAACTTTTCTACCCTTCTACCCAAACTTTTCTTTTCTACCATTCACGAGAAAATAGAAGGATTTGGTCTTTGAAAATAAACAGCATGGCATGCCGTTTCTTTTTCCACGGCCGTGTCAACAAGCGTACACGTGTGGTGCATTCTATCAACGTATGCTATGCACGAGCCGTGACGTTATCCCATTGATGCAGCATTCAAATTCGTGAGCGTCGCTACGTCACTCAACGTCACGCAGTGACGTCATTTTCCTTTCCGCGTACAACACACACTCAATGGCGAAACAGAAAACCCGTCGAAGAGGGCAGTGTTTCATATTTCTCAAGATATTCTTGCATTCGTTGTTTATGGCGATCCCATTATCATCAAATTTAATACATATGATGCTTTAGCAAACTTCGCTGCTGAAAAATGCATAGGGGAGAATTTACAAAATCCATTGATTTTGAGGCTGATTACATCTTTGAATGGATGATATAAATTATGCTTTGATTTTTCATTTTCTGCTTTTTTTCTCGAAATATTTACATTTGTAACAAATAGTACTATATTTAGAAGAATTATTTCATGAAATATTCAGGAAAATATGTATAATATATTCGAGCATCTTGTCTATCGCTGTCATTAGTGTCTGACCGACTGTCAGAAGCAGATGACACTGTGACGATACTGGGACATGTACATATAACCTGAGTTACCCCCCTTTGAAAGAATCCAATACGCAGTCTTGACGAGTCCAATAACACTTTCTGACGAGTCCAATAACACTTGCTCGCGGATCCAATACGGTTCTTGGTACTGGACCGACACGTGGTACAAATAAACGGTTTTCATTGGATTATAAAATTAAATGTATAATAAAGTCTCCTACAAGCCGAAGTAGGGCGTATGCTGGAAATATCTATACACATATACCTGTACCATGCTTCCTGTGACGTCCGCGCTCAGATTTACTCTGTCGAAGCGTAAATGACAAAATTACATGTTTATTTAATAATCGTGTGAGCCGACAATGTGTTAATGTTCAGTCATTCCCTTCATACGTCCGATAATTTCCTTATATATTCATGTAACTTGATATAAACAATACAGGATGATAGTCGCAATATCTTGTTGTTGTAAATACCGGGTATAGGTCATAAGTGGATTTGAGTTCGTCGTTGATTGCATTATCAGAATGATTATGGCACAGACTTGATATAGGTGTAAATGGGCGCATGGCGATAACCCAGAACAGCTTAGCCCTCCAGCCGAGAATTTCTAGGTTAATTAAGATGAAAAATAGTGTAATTAAATATGTATATTTTGTTATAGTAAAACATATATTAGGAAAGGGTATCCATTCATGATTTGGTACAGTTTTTAAACTATTGAGAAGTGAATAAGTCCAAAAAATCACCATCAAGTTAATTTTATTGATTATAAGAATATCGCGGCAGTCATTTCATATTTATATTAAATTAAATAATCGTATATAACGGCTGGATTCGCATATGTACAATACTTTTTACTTTTTACATATTGATAAATGAACTATGAATGATTCCAAAGGGAAGCTCAAGCCAGAATATTATATAATTTCATCTCATACTGGATTAACCAAGCTGGCAAGAGAGGAAAATTTCTCTTCCGAGAACGATTATCGGTTAAAAATTTCGTGTGTTTTTTCGCAAAACTAAAGATTTATATGTGGGATTTGAAAACCTATCGGACAGAAAAAGACGTTTTATATTCATATTTTATATTAATTCATCAACCAAGATTCTTCAGCAACCAAGTCACGTGACCTGAATTATACAGGCCTTTTGATCTTCGCATCGTCAAGGTTTCCTTTTTAACCAAAGGCGAGACCTTGATCATCTTGCCAAGCAAACAGCCCACTTTCAGTGTTTTCCATACTGCAATTACCAGGCTTGTGAGATATTTGATGGTGAATGCATACGTGTATTTTCATCAAATTGTGAAAATAATCAATATCATTATTTTCTTTGAATCATTTCTTTTATATATATTTTTCCCCTCTGTATTTATTAATTTTCATAATTTATTGAAAATATCCGTATTCATCTACCATCAAATATCCCACAAGCCAGGCAACTGTGGGGTTTTGCGCTTATAGACTCTCACTTAGGGAGCCGCACAACAAAACTCCCACACAGGGAGCTCCAGAAAAGATTAATTCACACAACCAAACAAACAAGTAAAAAAATAATGACAGTTG
This sequence comes from Hanleya hanleyi, assembly GCA_036873755.1. Taxonomy (NCBI): domain Eukaryota; kingdom Metazoa; phylum Mollusca; class Polyplacophora; order Lepidopleurida; family Hanleyidae; genus Hanleya; species Hanleya hanleyi. The sequence goes on from JAVTVY010003449.1 coordinate 4,251, forward strand.
TGAAAAGTTTTACAAATAGCCCGCGCTATATATTAATAATTAAGTGCTTTCTTAGACTCAAAAGCCCCGTATGACAATGTTATATTCAATACAGCGCCATCTATCTACACAAGGAAAATGGTGATCTTAGGACCAAAAAAAAACACGCGAACAGCGAAAATCTGACGAATCAACTCAAAATTTCAGCACGCACAGATGCCAAAAACGTTCACGAAAAATACTGCACAAGAAATCTGGAATAATACCAGCTTTAAAACACAGAAATACTCAAAATAATAGACGAAATTGCAAGTGCAAATGACTCAATCTGACCATATCCGGGCCTGTGTCCCGTACAAAATTAGACCTAGTAGTTCTCTCCCCGCTCTCCTCTTTTAGCGTGGAGAGAACTACTAGGTCTAGTACAAAATATATGTAAATATGAAGTTTTAATTATATGTATATATCGTTCACCATTATTCCTATGTATATATATATATTTTTTTTCAATTTCTTTCGATATCCCCATCGTATCTATATAACCGCCAACTGAACTGAAACACGCTATAGTTTTACACAAGGCAAAGAAGAATGGAAAAGGAAGAAGAAAAAATGATCGAACTTACAGTCTGACTGAAGTGTTCATGATATGGTAACTGGAACGTGTATGCGGGTCTGTCAGGCTGAACCTGGCCGTACTACTTTCGGCTATAATCCTCAATCGTTTTTTTTTTTTCAATCGCTTATATTTTCTCGATTAAAAAACCATTCAATCGCGATATCGCTTTTTATTCGAGAAAATTTTCTCGATTGAAAAACGATTACCAACAGGAAAAAAAACCCATTCGAACAGCGATCGCGAATGAATCGTTTATTTTGAAGAAAAAAAACCATTCCCTCGCGCCTTGGAAAATCGCGACTTCGAGAAAATTTGACGAAATAAACGATTCATTCGCGAACGATAATTGGAAACGGTGCCTTAGAGAACGACCATCAGCTGGCCCTCGCCAAGCAAGGCAGTTTACGGTTGGAAATCCACTTTTTACGAGCCCTCCGGAGCACCGTCAATGTGATCTGCTACGCCGAGTTTGACAACATCATTCAAGTGGACAAGGCGCGCAACGTCCTGTGTGACTTCTCCACCTAACATGGATACAGACCAGATAACCACCGTGCTGGAGAATGACCCAGAGACACGTATGGTCTTTCAAGGGGTGTTCGTCCGAGATGTGTTCCCATTAGACCGTATGTATCCTGCTGCATGCGTTCTCAACACGGACCCGATGGATCGGCCCGGTGAACATCGGGTGGCCGTGTACTTGACAGAACAGCAGGGGGAATACTTTGACCCGTACGGCCTGCCACCCCTCCATCCCGATTTAACAGACTTCATGGATCAAGGTACAGAGACGTGGTGTTGGAACAGTCAAACGTTGCAAAGCCTGACCAGTAGCGTGTGCGGACAATATTGCTTGTTTTACCTGTACCATCGATGCCGGGGGAGACCCTTATCTACCATCGTACAGATGTTTGACGAGTACCCCAAGGCCGAGGACCGCGATGTACTCGTATATGACTGGGCCGCCCATCATTTCAACGTACAAGCCCCGTTCTGGGCTTAAGTTCTTTCAATGATCAAGCCCCCTGTTCTGGGCTTAAGTTTACAAAACTATTTTATTTCACATCACATTAATATTTACTAATTTATCATGCAGTTTTTGGGGAGAAATTGCATAAAAAAAAATTCGGAAAATCTGACTGAAAAATCGACCCAAAAATGCCGCTTTTGTAAATGACGTCGCTGTGACGTCATGAATTCGGCCATCTTGGATTTTCTGCTAGAGCTTGACCCAAGGGTATAGTGTGGTAAGTTTCAGCTCGCTGGCTCAAGGGGTAAGAAAAATAATTAGGGGGAGGGGCATTTCGGCCCCCTCCCCCCCAGGCCACAACAGATTCCAAAAAGCCCAGGACAGATAGGGTTAACGCCATAGCATAACGCCTTGACGCCATGATGTTGACGGTTTAGAGAACAACAACAACAAGAAGGATGACAAACGACCTTATATGATCATACATACACACACGCACACACATACGCTCTACCAGGTAGTCGCAGGTAGCCAGCTCGAACAAGGCCCCATCTACACCAAAACGTCCCTTCCCATACTCTTTGTCTAGTGCGCATGCACGGAATGACGTCAGTTCCAATGTTTTTCCTGTTTCGGTCATGTGACCGGAAGTGACCCTACGCATTCGCACAATACCGGATAAAACTGGTGCGCAGGGGTCAAAGGTCACTTCGCTCACGTGCCCGGAACCGGAACAACCTTGGAACTGATGTCATTCCGCGCATGCGCAGTAGACAAAGACTATGGGAATGGAAGTTTTGGTGTAGATGGGGCCTTGTTCGAGCTGGCTACCCGCGGCTACCCGGTAAAGTTATCCGTGTGTGTGTGCATGTGTGTATGTGTGAGAAGGTGATATAAGGTCGTTTGTACACCATTAGCCTCAGTCTGTGCCCACCCTCTGATCGGGAACCATGTCGAGTACATGTACGTTCTGTCAGAAGACACTCTCTCGTCGCGATAGTATGCTCAGACATATTCGTCTAATGCATAGACAAGAGACAGCACCGAGTCCCGCTATAGGTCCACCAAGGTCATCCTATACGATGAAGGTGAGCAGCTCTACGAGATGTGGAAAGACGTCCTGGGTGATGAAGTTCTTAGAAGAAGGTGTGGCAACCCCAGCTCCGACACGCGCTGTATGGTGTTATAGCCAATGGCGACCCGCGTACGAGAACACACGATTACAAAATGTAAGCTTCGTCGCAGGAATTCCTCACGACATAGGCTAACCGTATTACTTCGATTTCGCCCAGGTCAATATAATCGTGCTCAATGACCTGATGAGTGCGGCCTAGGATAATTCAAAAATGGCGGATCTATTCACCAAAGGGTCCATCATCGCAATATCTCCGTCATCTATTTGACTCAGAATCTCTTTCCTCAAGGGAAGGCGTCCAGAGATATTGCCTTGAACTGCCAATGCTTTGTGTTGTTCTCCAATCCCATCGACGGAGCACAAATCCGTGTGTTTGGTAGTCGAATTTATCCTCAGAACATCGACCATTTCATGCAGGCGTTTCAAGGGGCGACAAGTCGTCCGTACGGCTACCTGTTCGTGGACCCACGAAGATCGCCGGTTGACGATCCATCTGTTACCCGGCGAGGAGTCACCACAACGTCATATACCCCTACACCATCCACCCACTCCACAACTGGCAGCACCCGTCCAGCATCAGCAACCAATACAGCGGGTCCCATTCATGCCATCAGTCCAGGAAAATCATCCAGCCGTGAAGGACCAACCCAAACCCGTACAAGGGAATAAAAACAACGTGAACACGGGGCTATGGAAGGATTTGTTCAAAGAAAGTATGAACGCCGAGATGGGTGAGACGTTGGGGGCCACAGAAAACAAGTTTCTCCACAAAGGTTATTCGAAAGAGGAAGCCACAATTTCAGCCCATAACACAATGGCACCCAGACTACGACGGACTTTACGTCAGCAGTATGCCGACCTCGTGACCCATATAAAATTGCTGGACAAGGACCCGGTCCATATGGAAATCGAAAGAACAGCGTCGAAGTTGAAAACCTCGGGCAGGAACTGGAAAGCGATGTATGCCATTGAAATGGCACAAAAGAAAGATTTGTTTGAGAGCATAGCGTTCCACTATAAATAGCCCACACGGCACTATCTTCCTTATTTCACCATGAGCATTACAAAGTCCACAAATGTGAACTTGGAACCCGCCAAAGATGATATTCTAGGCGAAGCGTTACGTCGAGCCAACGTTCAAGTCGATGTTATTATTGATACAGTTCAAGGTAGGATCACCGAGACAGCTCAGCTCCAACGCAACAACTGTTTCGGGACATGCTGCCTCAAAGGTATCCTCGACTGACCGACCACGCTTAGGTTACACTGAACAAAGATTGAACTTTCTCAAACGATGGCTTCTGATTAGACAAGAGCCTACTTGAATTGTAAACATACCCAACGCGGCTCGCCCAGCGTGCGTATGATATACTGGAGGGGATAATAAAATGATTGACCTGTCATCCTTCTTGTGGTTGTTGTTCTCTAATCTGTCAACATCATGGCGTCAAGGTGTTATGCTAGAGCGTTAAGGCGTTAAGATAGAGCGTTAGGGCGTTAGCATAGGGCGTTAAGACGTTGAGACGGGCGTTGTTGAGCGTCACTGCATTGACAATTCCATGGAATATCTAGAAAATCAGAGCTTCAGGGTTAATTCACCAGGGCGTTGAAGCGTTAAGCTAGGCGTTGGCGGGCGTTACTGTCCATACAAGCAAGCGTATCCTAAAGTCGTACACGTCCGAAAATTGAACTTTCTCAAACGACAGCCTCTGATTGGACAAGAGCCTACGAGAATTGTAAACATGTACTGGAGGAGATATGGCCACACAACAAGAGAAGGGGGATCTCCCTGGTCCTAGCTGGACTCGAAACCGCACACAGGATGTGGGTGCACCACCAGGCGCGTGCTCATGCGTGTGATGACGTCACTTCCGCCGATGAGGTCACTCTCGACGATGTACATAGGTGAACGGACATGCATGCGGTGACGTCAGGGAATTCCCACAGAAAGACGAGTACAACTGAAACTGGCTTCGACTGGCTCAGGCCGGTTTGAAATAGATTAAACCGGTTGTGCTAAACATAGATCGCCTGCTAGCGCACTATCAAACCAAACATTCTGACACTTTCAGCAGACATTCGTTCAACCACTTACGCCACGATATTCACGTGTACCACTTGCTTCAAGTCCTTTACACGCTTGCACGACTTACAACGCCTTGAGTCTACCATCCACGACGCTACTGCCCAGTACACCTGTGAGACCTGCGGGGATACATTTACTCGCCTGGATAGTTTACACCGCCATGAATGGTGTCTTCATGAGACATCCAGGCATCAATGTGGGGATTGTGGACACCGCTTCAGACTACACAGTCAGTTGAGATCTTACCAACGTGCACTCCATGGACATGGACGCTTGAGGGTTGAGGAATCCGTAGCGTTTGACCCCATCCATGAATCTACTTTTCATGGTCCTGTTGGCGAGTATACATGTTCGATCTGCAGGAAGTCATTTAATCGTAAGGATACTTTACGGTGCCATGAACGGACGTATCAATGGGATACCCAGCCATGAAGCCAGTTTTCAGACTCCACAGTGAGTTGATCTCCAACAATCCGAAAGGCGTCCACAGTTTGTGTTCAATCTTTCAACATGACTTATACTTATTCTGAAGGTCAGCTTTTGATTGAACAAGAGCAGTCTGAGATCAGCACAATTAGCTTCTGATTTGACAAGAGCAGCCGAAAATGAGACCAATACACGGACAATAGCATAAGTGAAATTGTTAACACACCCAGCGCGGCTCCCTCAGCGTGGGTGTACTGTCATGGACGGGATAATAAAATGATTAACATGTAATCCTTGTTGTTGTTCTCTTATTGGACTAACCAATCAGAATGGTACTTACCACGGACTACACCCGTAGAGCTACGTACAGGTGAGCATGTTTGTGTGTCTGTGTGTGTGTACGAATATTTACGTGTGTGTATGTGTGTTTGTGTGTTCTTACTCACACCAGGTATAGGGCGTCACTGCGTAAAGACAGGCGTTGGATGCATTAAGGCGGATGTCGAGGGTGTTATGACGGTAGGAACAATGACGTCACTTTCAAGGGGAGATAATTCTACTCTCATGTCCAACCTAACAACACCACACCCCTGAAGGCGTTGTCTACACCACGAGAGCTTCAAGATGACACCCTACACCCCATCTTTGGATGAGATATAGAACATTAATCTCTCAAATATACCCCTGCGCACCTCAAGGATGTCCATTTTACTTACTACACCCCAACTGCGCATGTGCAGATTGACGAGACTTCCAATAAAACACACGCCAGTCCGACTCTTCACTTGCTTCACTAGGATACCCCAACCGGTCCATTTGGACCAAAGATGGGCCCCTTGATTGCCCAAGCATGTCATTGCCCACGCCCAAAATGACATCTTTCGTTGCTACTGCCCAACTGCGCATGCGCAGTACGATGCAACTTCCAACTATATCTATACCATTCGTCGTCTACACGCAGAGAGCTACAAGATGACACACCACACGGTCCATTTGGACTACGGATGGTCCATCTCTACCCCAAACACCTTCTTTCACACCCCTAAAATGCTCACTTTGGCTACTACTCCTACTGATGACGTCACCAATGACGTCACAGATGACGCGGGCATCCCTCAAGTCGTAGTCTACACACCGAGGGCTTCATTTTGACACCTCGCGCGACGCATTCGGACCAAGAATAGTCCTTCAATCGCTCAAACACACCTCAAAAACGCCCGCTTTCGCTACTACTCGTACTGATGACGTCACCAATGACGTCACAGATGACATGGGACATCCCTCAAGTCGTGGTCTACACCACGAGAGCTTCAAGATGACACCCCACACGATCCATTTGGACCACTGATGGTCCCACAATCACTCAACAGACCCCACGAACCATCAAAATGCCTGCTTTCTATACTACGGCCAGACTACGCATGAACAGAATGATCAAAACGGACGACACACTAGACCAGTCGGATGCTCCCCCACAAGAGCTTTACACTGATACCTCCCACGACCCACCCGGACCACGGATGGTCCGCTTCGACCCCAAAACGTCCCTTCTAATGCCCTTTGCTACTGCGCATGCGCGAAATTACGTCAGTTACACCCCACACCCATCCAGTTGGACGCTCCCCCACGAGTGCTTCACGATAACACCCCACACGACCCAATCGAACCACTATGGATCCACCTAGACCCCAAAACGTCCACCCCAGCGCTACTCCCGCCCAGTGCGCTTGGCCTCGAGACCCCTCCCATCGTGTTCTACAGTTCAAGATGAAGAAAACAAGGGGCCACACCCTATACCGCAAATGTCCATGAGTGGGTTTCCCATTAGGACTAACATTGTCCAATGCGTCATAATGAACCTAACAGATAACTGGGGTCTTATGTAGGGGGAGATCAATCCTGTTGGGCTCTCAGGTGACCGGACATCACCGGAAGTGACCTTTGACCCAGATGTGACCCGGATGTCATGTGATCGGATGTGACGTCATCCGTGACATCATTGCCACGTCACGCCACGGACCCTCAATTTGGGACCCGCAATACTCGAGAATTTAGCCTCTTCCTACTACTCATAGCACAGGTAAATGTGTTTCATTCAAGCCCTCATTCAAATTCATTGTAAATATGTGTGGCATTACATTGAAATCATAATTGTGTGATCACGCTGATATAATAATTCAATAATCAGAAACGATTAAATAAGAAGACCTACTAATATTACGTAATGAAAATTTTTGATGAAAATTCATAACGTGTTTATATATTTCTACATCTTCATTGTTATTATACATTTGTTTGTCGGTCAATAGCTAGTTCAGAGCTAATGTTTTCTGCTTGTACATTATACCGACGCTAAATAAAGTTTCTTACTCTTACTCTTGATAATCAATTTGAGTTGTGCAATAAAATAGAAATAATGTTTTTATATGAGTGCTCAATGGTTATTTTACGCGCAGTTAGCTTGGGAAAGTATATTGTTTTTTAAGTACGAACATTACCGAGTAGAAATTCCGACTGTCAAATCCGATTGAATGACTATATATATTGACATCGGAAAACAAACTATTAATCATCAAAAGCTTCCAAGCTATAACGTTGGAATGCAGTAAACATTTATTATGATAGGCATTGAAGGTACCGAAAGTGTTTGAATTGTGACTGAGTTTCGACTTATCCTTTTTACTAGCAATCTCTTACAAAGTCATTCATCCGTACAATTTTTCACTCCTTCGTGGACATTGTATCTTTCTTTCGTAACAATCTGTGTTGACGCTCCTTTCTAGTATTTTGTAGGTCAAGATGATAACATATAATGAGAAAATATTATAATTCACACTTTAAGTTTACATGGGAGTGTGCACAACGCTTATTCTGCATAAGAAATATTCTTTGACGTGTTTTATTGCGAATGAATACCTATCAGAGCAGAATATAATCCATATTTGTGTTATGTGAAAATTTAATTCAGCTTTTCGTCTTGAATGATATCCACACACAGTACGGTAAGAATTCATTGATGTTGTTTAGTATGTTTTTAATCACATACCATCAACAATCAGAATCACCCTTGGCTTTGGACATGTCTTTGAAATTGATGTAGATGATGCCGGCTAACTCTGCCAACTTCATGCAGTTTTTCTAGCGATATCTAGATCGGTTATCGACGTCTAGCTGAAGAACTTCTCAACGAAAAGTAAGTTATCTCTTCATTATCATATACCGGTATACCGAGACAAACAGACACAGTTAACCCTACCTGGTCTGGGGGGGAGGGGCCAAAATCATGGGTAAATTCAAGATGGTGGCCACGTGGGGTACCAGAAAAGTGATGTTTTTGTCATATTTCTTCAAAATGTCTGCTTTTCCGCGATGAAAAGTAGGCCATCTTGGATTTTTTTACATTTTCTTGTAGAGCTTGTCCCAAGGGTATAGTGTGGTAAGTTTCAGCCCCCTAGCTCAAGGGATAAGAAAAATAATTAGGGGGGCGGGGGCCATTTCGTCCCCCCCCCACCCATGCCTGGACAGGTCCCAAAAGGCCCAGGCCAGATAGGGTTAACTGACTTGACTGGGTTCGCGCTGATGTTTAATTAATAATAGCAATAATTCCAGTAATAGCTGAAGATCTGAAACAGCTCAAATATTACTTAAACATACTGGTACTCCATTTAATTGAAGGTGTCATGTCATTGGATTTCATACTGTCTTCTTCTGACGTCTAATTAGCTATCTATGCTAACGAACGGAGAGAGAGAGAGAGAGAGAGAATTGAGGGTTAACGTCGCGTTCAGCAATATTTCAGCTATATGGCGATGCTAACGAACAGGGTTAAGGCCTAACTCAAGGATAATTCATTGTCATGCTTCTAAAATGGGTTACTCCATAAAAATGTCCACCTGTGGTGTTTTTAATTCATCCAAAGTTATAAATGTATTGAGTATATGAATTTAACACGTGAAAGAGTACTTTTTCTCTGCACTACAACCATCCTTTGTATGTTTTATTTATGGACAAAATTTGCAGATTGTACAAGAAAAGGACCTATTTTCATATATGTATAGTGCGCAAAAATGATAAATTAACAAAACCACAGGTGGACATTTATTTACTCCTCCTGTACATGCAGTTCCTCCTTAGCCAATATCGATGTTCTAGGTTGAATAGCCATGGATCGTCTTTGAAATGTGCCATATTCATTCACAATAATGAAAGAGACTACGGTACCTATCCATTGTCTCCTTTGATTTCCATTTCCCCTATTGTGAGCTGATCATTTACATATAAATGACTATACAGGGATTTAGCCTTGTGATCTTTGTAGACTATGTAACTTGTACCGGAAGATTGGAAATGGAAAGAATTATTATTTCAAGAAAATTGCACATGTATATTAGCTGATATTGCCATGAACTTTAATGGCGAAACATCACCTCTGAAGAATTGATGGTTTGTGCTCTGCTAATGGGAAATTCTCAATCAGTTGGCAGCTCCAATCGTCGGTTTTGTTGGATTTGTCCTTAAATACGAAACGTTGGAGCACTTGGTCACCCTAAATGAATAGCTGTCAGACAATGTTCACCCGGATTCTGTCCATATAAATGGCCACCACTCCCACTTTTGATCACCATTTTTATGCACCTAATCGAGGTAGACTCATGATCCTAGTTGACTTGGGGAGCGGCCGTTATCTTTGGCTTCCTGAAATCCACTGGGTGGATCAACAATTTTGACCACTAGTAGTGATGGTTATGAGAGTAGATAGCGAAGGGAGGGTTTGAGGGCATTCGATGGAGCAGTTAATTGTACTACTCAGTTTACATACAATCATATATCATACATAGGCCTACATGAAAACTTCAGGACAATGACGCAGAATAATAGTAATGACGCTGTTATGCGCTTATTTAATCCAGTGTTTGGCATCCATTATATACAAGATTGAATTTCTAATTCTATTAGAGGATTCTGCTCTAAATCCTGCATAAAAAAAATAATAATAATAAAAATACTCGTCCGTCCTTTCAGTACCGGTGGGGCTTAATCTATGGAGGCGAGAACCGAGAACGAACATGTATCTCATTTGATTCATTGAATCATTGCAAATATTTGAATAATTGTTGGAATATGCTGCAAGGGCACATGGGGTCTGAGTAGTATAGATAGCGTAAATTCCTTAGTATATTTAGGGTGAGTGTGGGGGTGATGCGGAGCGGCGTCACGATGACGTCACGGATAACGTCAGTGGGCATACTGGGTCGGTGAGGGTATCCATGTGAAACGCTCCTCCAGGCCGGTCATGTCACGGGTGGGTGCATGTAAAACTTTTCCCGGAAAAGATCCAGAAACACGGACTTTACGCCTAAACTATGGAAAACCCCTATCAACCAGGTCTAGAGGGGCTAATATCGGTTCCCAGGGGAGAGTGAGTTAGCGGGTGTATGGAAAAATAGAATTAGTTCCGGAAATATGAAAAGCGCGGAATATAAACGCTCACCAGCAGTGTGCAGGCAAATGTACAATATGGGAGACGATTCTTGAAAAATAATCTGCAGTTGGGACAATACTGTGACGTCACAGGTGTCGTTTAAAAGCAGAGATAAAGATCCCGTTTTCAAGTTCGTAACGGCGGCAGTAAAGTCAGTGGTATGCCTTCTCTCAATCTTAATAAATTAATATCCTATCATTGCTCCGCAATCGTACATGTCGCTGTATAGGATCTTACGTATTTCAATTGAATTTGGTGTTCTGAGCGCCCATATCATGGATATTTAGTAGCATTACGATATCATGGTCGCATCTGGACTCATCTATTTGCAGTCGGGGAGGGGAGATGGGTTCACTGTGTCCATTTACCCCAATGTTTACATCAAAGATCAGTCCATGTATCTACCCCGTATTATGGTGCAACAATGTCGGGACCGCGGCAACATGAAAAGACTCTCCGCCAGCAAGCCGGCTAGTTCGGCTGAGCCAACCAAAAATTCTTGCTCATCAATGTTCCATTCAAAGCACTATGAAGCGTTCTCGGAATTGGTTAACACGCGAGTTACTGCAAGCCTGTTAGATCCTACAAGCGACAATATCCAAATGGGGAGCAGATTGGATTTAATTTTAATTAGATTGGCCTTCTCTGCAAATACGGCAGTTTGAGTAAGCCGCTTTGTCATATTTGTTCAGTCAATTTCAACATAATATCAAGATTGGCATGCCGACAGATTAGTAAAGTGAGATAGATCAGTGATCACGGATATAGGCCTACCCGTGATTATAGTCCATCTCAGTTTCCACAAGCTTCGAAGAATTAAGGTAGAGGATGGGTATTCCCCCTAAACGGTCTTATTTCTCTATGAAAGAACCAGACGTAACAGAAATCCGGGTATGCAGAAAACATGTATCCTATTTTGTCATTTCTTGCAGACAGCAGAGAAGAAGAATTGATACCTCAAACTGATAGCTAATAAGGAGAAGTCTGTGGATCTCTTTGTCCGGAGGTGACAGTAATATCGAGTGAGCTGACGGTAAAATTAAAAAAGGTGAGACTGCAGAATAAGTTCAAACAGGAATTATGTGGAATGAGACGCAAAAATACTAACAAAAATACCATAAAATATAATCTCAACGAATCCTTCCCTCCGACTCTCGCATCCCACGTGTCATTCGATTGCCAAGCAACGAACGTGCTCCACCAGGTGATGACTACCATCCACATGTCAGTCAGCTGTAATCTCACATTGTTTCTCAAATTCGCCAGCAAAGTATTGGCTGCCATTGAACTGCAACGCAGTCGTTTCTTTCAACTACCAATCAATGTGTGTCAAATATTACTTTCTAAGTAGAAGAAAGTATATTTGTATGGCGTAAAGTCCGCCACTGAGCACATATAAATATGAAATGATTTTTGAGAGAGAAAGAATAAATTGTCCCTATATGATGACCATGAATATGCCTATGGCCCATCATAGATCAGTCGGTAGAGCATCGGCGCGTTGAACCGGGGTCGTGGGTTCGATTCCCCTTGAAGATCAATTTGTTTTTTCTCTATCAAAAATCATTTCATCATTTCATTTCCAAGTAGGAATCACATTCTGGTCTGAACGAGCTCGAATCCACTCCCTGCATGATACCAACCACCTGACACAGCAGGACAGGCGCTTTAATGATGGATAAGAATGTCCTAGTGATTAGTTGCAAGCGTCTAGTCCGTCACTCACAATCCAGCCGTCGTCCATCAGAAAAAATCCGCGTCCACAATCCAAAGACCCATTCCATATTCCATACAACAGTATTAGCACCAAATTCAAAAAGACAATCATAGTATACATACACATAGGCTTGTTTCCTGCAAGAGAGAAGCGGTCAACAGTTTTCAATGATGCCGGCAAGACATCATGATGTCCCAAAAATATCAAATCCGTATCGCTGATCAGTACTCTTAATCCATAATATTCGTTGTAAAGTCGTCATCTAAAGAATGATGTATCTCAGTCACGCTTTGATTGTGACTGTTCATATGAATACCATGAGGATCTTGAAGTACATGGGTTCATACGGCCCCTAGCCCCGGGTTAAGCGGAATTAGACACAAGTTACGAAACGTAACGCCATAGATCTTGCACGCTACGCTCGTATTTTGCTATCAGCATGCGATATGTATCGCCAAATTTGAAAACTTTGAGTGGAGGCGCTTGGTGGAATAGCCCTGTTTTATAAGTTTCTGCAACAATGTTTTGTGACGTTGATTAAAATCGTCACATTTAACACAGGATCTAGCAAATGCTACTAAACGAGATATGTATACGCCATATGCAGGCCCCACTGGAATATTACTGTCCAGAAAGGGATAGTTTACGATGTCGAAATTGTAATCATCTCTTTGTCATAAAGTCGACGAGAGAGAATGCCCGCTTCATTTTTATAGAGATAGAGATCTAAATAAGATGTGCCTGTAGGGCTATCTGTAGTTTCCTTCAAATCCAGTGAAGGTGGATATATATCCTTCACTGCGTCATTTATATAGCGATTATCCACAGCGAGAAGATCGTCTATATAGCGTTTGGTGAATGAGAAGAAACCGGCTTTGAATGGATCGTTTTTTCTTTTCATATCCTTTTCTATTGCAACGAAGGACGGACACCTGTCCCCAATATGGAGATAAGTGTCTTACCTGGGTTAAAAGATAGGAGTGGAACACTCTTATCCACCGGACATTCTTAGCCTCCACATCCCGTGCGCTTTCAGTTATGCCTTCTGTGAAAAATTGATCAAATACTAGAGAAAAGCAAGTATAAGACGATAACATGAATTGTATGTGCTGGACTAGCATGTATCAGTAAACCACCGTCGCATGCAGGGGAAGGAACACATGGTTATACAATCCACAAATTACCCCCTTTAAACTCGACCAGGTTTAATTTAAGAAGAGCGATCCAATATCACCATAAAATTCTCATTCTATACCAAAAGCCAAAACCGTGCGGATGTATATATCATACAACTATAATGAATATTCTGAAGTATATGGAGAAAATAATTCAAACGCATGGAACACATGGTTGGTTGGTTTGATTGGGCACTCCATCGTATTACAATGGGCACAGGTCATACAGAGTATGCCGTGCAACCCGTTCCCCCACACCGCCCTACACATGATCCCTCCTACCAATGACGCATAGCCATCGGTAAATCCCCATTATATCTTCTTTACATCTGTATCCATATCATCTAATGTTGATCAGGTCCCATACAGAGTATGCCGTGCAACGCGTTCCCCCACACCGCACATGTTTCATACCAATGACGCATAGCCATCGGCAATTCCCCATTATATCTTCCTTACATATATAGCCATATCATCTAACCTTGATCAGTCTTAATCCTCTTAATCGTCTCTATATATTCACCAGTTATTCCACCCATTTCTCTTAATTTTCCCCAATAAAATACCCCAATATCTGCCGTCATTATGCCTATTTCCCGAAATCATAAATCCAGTGCCATGGAAATTTCACCCAATATTTCTCATTTTCCTCAATGCAATATCCCACTATTTTCCCCTTATACAGAGTATGCCATGCAACGCGTTCCCCCACACCGCCCTACACATGCTCCCTCATACCAATGACGCATAGCCATGGTAATTCCCCATTATATCTTCTTTACATCTGTATTCATAGCATCTAACATTGATCAGGTCCCCAGTCTTACGTCTACTTCTCTTAATCATCTCTATATATTCACCAATTATTTCACCCATTTCTCTTCATCCCCAATAAAATACCCCAATATTTCCCGTCATTTTGCCTATTTCCGGAGATCATAAATCCAGTGCCATGTAAATATCACCCAGTATTTCTCATTTTCCTCAATGCAATATCCCACTATTTTCCCTTTACTGTGCCTATTCACCTAATGTCATAAAATACGCTGCCTTATATACACCTGTGCTTTCCCAAAGGATTTTCACTTGTTATTCTCTATTATCCCAGTAAATTCCCTCATTGTGCATATTCACACCCATGCTTCCCGCTGTCTTCTGTGATCAGCTTTCTTGATATTTCCCTTATTTTCCACGATCAAATATGCCCGTATATCCCCTCGTGCCCATTCCCGCAGGATAATATAATCCAATGCCATAGCTTCCATCATCCAGCATTCCCAGGCTCTAGCCTATGTGCATGTATGTTCCCTTGTATCAATGGTAAATAATTCCTGATGCTTACTTCTCCCCATCATCTCTGATTCTATTTGAATAATCTTGCCATTTCCCCTGACCCGTATATACCTGATTCGCCTAGTCCAACTCTTTTCGTACTTCCCAAACATCCCTAATAAAATCATTAATGAGACCACTCTCCTGTCTATTCAATGGGTGTGTACCTAATCCAAGTACCTCAGTTAAACATGTATTGTCCCCGTCATCCCAGCTAACTTTCTGCAACTGTATCCCATTCATGGTACTCTTTTTAAATAACTTCTTTTTCAGCATCACTCTTTCTGCATTAAATCTGACACATTTTAGTATTATGTGTTTACTATCTTCCACTTCCCCACAAGTTCTACACTTCTTTTCTTCCAAGTCCCTCTTCAGTCTACTTCGAGTTGCCAGTGACCCGACTCTAGCTTTTGCCAACCAAGAAAAATCTCCCATCCAGTCAACATAATTCTCACGCTTAGGAAATTCTTTGTTTCCATACACCTGGAGTGAGATCTTACTATTCACACCTTCCCTCCAGCTGTCCTCCCATCCATCCTGAATTTTCAGGAATACTTCTTTTTTCCAGTGTTTACTCCTATTTTCTATCATCGATAAATCAATATCATGCCGTCGTCTTATTATATCTAATTCCTCAAACCATCCGGTGCGTTTGTTTATTCTGATTCCTTCCTTCCACACTACTTTAGCCCATCTGTCCTCATCCGATAAACTAAGCCGTCCATAATAGTTTAGCTTCAATCTGCTAACTTTCCCCTCCATCCTTGTCCATCCAAGCTCCCCATAAATAGCTTAATTCCGTTGCTGTCAACCTTTTTACCCCTAGGATCCAAAGCCTCTACCGTTTGCCTATCAAGCTCTACAATTTCCACTCCATATAAAATCCTGGGGATAGCTACTCTCTCCCAAAGCATTCTAGCACACATTCTACGATTACAGGAGTTGCTACTTATAGACTTGATCAATCCGAGCATTTGTTTCGCCTTTCTGATCATTGACTGTTTTTGACTGACAAAAATACTTCCCTTCGTCCTCACTTTAACTCCCAAATACTTGGATTCGTCCACCTCTCCTATCTCCATATCATATTCTTCGCCTTCCTTCACATCAATTTTTCCTAGTTTCCATTCAGTATTACCATGTTTAACTTGTCCACTAACCATAACAGCACTCTTTATGGGACTATACAAGATCTTACGTTCAAAACCAAATATTCCTGCTATGTCAAGTAGAATCTGTAATTCCTTTCTCTTTTCTGCTAGTAACAGAATATCATCTGCGAAGAAGACCCCAGGCATAATTTGTTTTCCTATCTTAATGCCCACCCCTGATGCTAATAACCTTCTCCCTAACTCTGCAAGGTACAAGGCGAATAATAGTGGAGACAAAACACAACCCTGTTTCAATCCTTCTTTTAGCTCTATGAAATCCGTCTCAACATCCCCGAAGCCTATCTTGAATTTGACTTCTTTATATAAGCTTTTAACTATATTCAAAATCTTGCCACTATAACCTAACCCTTGTAGAGCAACTGCCCTGGTGTATAGCCCTCCTCTGTTCTAGTATTTGTGTCAAGAGGTTATCCTGACACATTCTATCCCTCCTAAATCCGGCTTGAACTTCCCCCAGTAAACCCCTGGATTCTACATCTCTCTGAAGTCTGTTACCTAAGATCCTTACAAACACTTTCCCAACATTGCTGGTCACGGTTATCCCCCTGTAATTGTCTAGTAACTTTTTATCTCCTCTCTTATGTAACAGGGTCATCCTAGCTAGTTTCCATACCATCGGAATCGTTTCATCGTTCCATATTCTACATAGGAGTATATATAGACACTCTACTAACCG
The DNA here is from genome assembly GCA_036873755.1 of Hanleya hanleyi. NCBI lineage: Eukaryota > Metazoa > Mollusca > Polyplacophora > Lepidopleurida > Hanleyidae > Hanleya > Hanleya hanleyi. The sequence goes on from JAVTVY010003449.1 coordinate 21,023, forward strand.
CTCACCACCCTCTTTCAGAAACTCATTTGGGATGTTATCCATTCCCATAGCTTTTGATCGCTTTAGCTGTTTGATAATCATCTCTAATTCCTCTATTTCAGGTTCAGCTAGAATGGATTCCATCTCTATATGTTCATCGTTCAAACATTTTTTCTCTTCCTGTCTTATATTCTCTAATATAACTTCATCTGCTGCTCTCTGTTCATGCTCCCTGCTCACCTCCTCCCATTTTGTTTCCACCATTTCCTTAATATATGCCTTGCTCGTTGTCACCCCTTGAGTTGTTTTTAATGCCCCTGTTACCACCGGCTTGTTCCCTTCATTCACAAATCTCCAAAATGTTCTACTCCCTTCCTTACCTTCACGCTCGATTCTACAAATTACCTCTTGATTACGTATTCTTGTAATCTCACATAATAGGTCTTTAGCCTGTTTTCTTGTCCGTTCATATTCAGTTCTAGCCCTCTCCACTATCTCTTTCGTTTTACCACTCCCGCACAAAGATACTATTTTTAATTCCTGGCGAGCTGCACGTCGTTCCAGTCTTGCCCGCCTTAGGTCACTGTTTCCTCACCTTTTCCCAAATGTAGACTTCACCCATGGGATATTCTGTCGTGCAGCATCTATTAACCTTTTGTTAAACATTTCAACCATCATTTCTACCACACCCTGTTCATCCCCAGTTAGCAGTTTCTCTATCTCCGTTTCGCAGTCCAAGAATTCGTATTCAACATTCATCCGAAACTTTTCCCAGTTTGTTTCTTCATTGATTACAAGCGTCTAGTCCGTCATTCATAATCCAGCCGTCGTCCATTAGAGAATATCAGCGTCCATAATCCAAAGACCTATTTCATATTCCATATAACAGTATTAGTACCAAATTCAAAAAGACAATCATAGTATACATAAACATAAGCTTGTTTCCTGCAAGAGAGAAGCGGTCAACAGTTTTCAATGATGCCGGCAAGACATCATGATGTTCCAAAAATATCAAATCCGTATCGCTGATCAGTATTCTGATGATAACCCATCTATACTGCATCTTTTGCTTCCCATACTCCTTCTGTATATCTTGTGACATTTTCATCATAACCCAGTTATGGTCACTACTTATATCATAGTTAGAGTCATCATCCACAACCATGAATTCGACATTTCCCAACTCCTGTTCACTTATCAGAATATAATCTACCACTGTTTTCAATTCTCCACTCTCCCTTGTCCAAATCCCTGAACATTTGTTGGATCTATTAACAATGTATAGCTCCTGACTTGCTTCGAGGTCCAATATTCTTTTCCCATTCAAATTTTTTCCTGCTTTGTTACCCGGAATCCCCTCTCCCACTTTGTTTCCTATATGTCCATTCAAATCACCCAACAAAATGATACTATACCCCATTTCTTCCAATCTTACAATTTGTGGTGTTACTAAATCATAGAGTCGGTCATTCCAAGATCTCTCCACATCTTGCTGTGCTGCATACATCACACCCACTGCATATTTCCCACCAAAATCCCCTCATAGTATTTCATTGATAATTTCACCCCATTCCTCTCCTTCCCTGCTTAACCCTATATTTTTCATCGTTATCTCATACCCCTGTCTTTTCTTTTTTATCGCCACTGCTACATCACCCCCTCGCTTATCCCCCTTCGTCCTTCTGCCCTCAAATAACCTGTACCCCGTCATTAACCCATCCAGTAACGCTGACCCTTTACACAAGTGGGTTTCAGCCATGCCGACTACATCTAGATTTGCAGTGTCTGCAATCTCACATACTTCTCCTAATTTCCCATATAAACCTGCTACCTGATCAATCTTCCCGATCCCATTTATGTTCACAAAACCCATTGTCCAGCATGTCTTAGATTTCCTCGTCCGGGCCCTTCTTGTTCTACCATACCTCTTTTTTCTTATCTTACTCCGCTCCCCACCCTCCCTCCCAGGGCCCTGATCTAGTTTAAATGCACCCTGGACGTTTTTTCTAATTTAATTGCACAAGCCAGCTCCCTGACAAAATAAACCAGTCCATCTCCACATACATCTAAGTGTAATCCATCCTTAAATCTCCATCTCTCTCTGACAGGACTTCCATCTTTCCAAAAGTACCAATGATTACAAAAGCCCCATCCCATTTCTTTCGCTGCAATTTCTAAGTCATCATTCAACTGGTTGATCAAACAATTGGTGGCTTCCCCATCCCGCGTTCTCGGCAGTATCCCTGATATTACTCTTGGTAATTCCCCATATAGTTCCTCGGCCAGTTTCATTAACTCCCATGTTTCTCTCGTTATATATTCTTTTGCTACTGTCCCATTTTTGACATAGTTTGTCCCGGCATGAAACATAGTTTGTCCCGACAAGATAATTCATCCTCTCCCACTAACTCGTCCACTAACTGTTGGAGGTTCACACGTATCTGTTCAACATTGAACCCAGACAAGCTGTTCACCTGTACACTGCAGCCGTTTCCAAGCATAGCTTGTAGCCCCTGTTGTATTGGTCGCACAATAGAATCCCCTACTACAGCCATCACCTTACATCTTGTATTTTCTTCCCTTAAATGCATATGCGTACCCATTTTCTGTGTATACAAAATTCGTCCAATATCGTGCCCCTCCTGGTTCCCTACTCCAACCTGGCACATGTGTATACTCCCATCTATATTTGAGATCTCCACCCCTCTTTCTACTCCTGTGACATCATTCTCCATATTTCTGATGTTCGACACAGGTTCCCTTCTGTCGTCCACCTGTTTAACTATTCCATCCCTCTCTCTCTCTCTCTGCTTTTTCCTCCTCTCCTCTCCTGTCTTTCTTCTCCCCCTCGCCCGTTTCCCTAGACCCCAGTATATCTCTTACCTCACACATAGCTGGGACATTGATCCCCCAAGACTGTGCCAAATAATTTGGGCTAGTTTGTTTATGCATATCTTCATTATTCACCTCCCATTGTTCAATACCTCTAATCTTCACTGTACTTGTCCCCATTTCTCTCATCCTGTTTGATGGTATATGCCATTCACCTTTCTCATCAATTCTTTCCCTCATCCTATCCACAATATTCTGTCCAGTGATTTCTTGCATAATTTCCATTAATGCCTCTGTCAGCTAATGTGATTTTTTCTCCTTTTTCTTAAGTTCTTTTATCTCGTCTTCCATGCATGTTACTCGACATTTGAAACAGATCATCTCCCACTCGCCCGCCCTTTCCAATAATGCTTCTTCACCTATCATATCCATATCTGATCCACACACTGCGCATGAAATTCCTGAAACTTCTACATCAGGCCCTGCCTGTATTAACCCCTGCATCATGTTTACACATCCATCTTCCATTTCCTCCAACCATCTAGTATTAGAATCTGTATCTATCTTCTCATAATCCATTCTTATTTTTGTTCTTACAATTTAATATAAGAAGGACCTCCCAGTAAAGTCACACTTTTGGGTTGGTTTGTATTTTCAACATAAACTGTAGCCAGCAGGGCTAAATTCTACACCCAGATGACCTTAAGATGGAATGTTCTCCTGTTTAATGACCAACGCTGTCTCCAGTCCAGGACACTAATCACCAGCAGCTTGGCCCCCCAACATGTATATCTGCTTTCCCCATTAACGGGCTACTGAGGCAATAAATTTGTCCTCACCAACCACTGAGATAATAATATTTTGCCTTTCCCAGGGGTCGACCAAAGAGTTTTGTGTCTTGTGATGTCAATTGAACTTTTCACTCAAGATGTAAAAGGCACCAGTTTGACCATAAAATCACTCCAAACGTTTAACGACTTCCTTCTCTTGGAGCAGATAAAGATATCAGCCCTTTCAATATGTGAAAGTCTACATTTCCCAAATTCCTAGCAGATATCTACTCAGTCAATATACCTTCATCTCCAGGATGAGTCAATTCAATTTCTACAGTAATATCAGATACAATTTGATTCCTATTCTAATCTTCTAATTTTTAGATATGCAACCTTTGATACCTCGTGAGCATCATAACTTAATGTGATCAATATCCCTATTTATCAGGCCCTATTGATTTTTTTTTTGATTTTTTTATTCTGATTTACCTAACTTGCAAACACTACCACCCGCTAACAATTCTTTGTATCTGATACTAGGATATATTGAACTAAATCAGAATATGCAAAGTAAAAGAATGCCCGTAGATCTTAAAAAGATCAATACCTACAAAGTATATTAACGCATGCAATCATATAATCAGTACTCTCTAAACTGTTATTAGTATGTCTATTCTCTACTTTAACATGCCAACAATTCAAAACGATATCACCGGGTCTTGTGCAGTTAAATCCCTCTGTTCAGTTCTCCAACTTTGAAATTGTTCACTCCATCATCCACACAAATAAGAGTGGCAGTTTTCCCAATTGACTTTTATATCCTCATCACCCAATTATGTGTTTTCGGATATTACTTCCACTTGACGCTTCTTTTCTCTTCCAAATAAGTGAAAACTTCCTTGTCTGTCTTTGTCACAACACTGTTAGATAACTATCTCAATACTCTATGCTTAGTAAAACAAATAAATAGACTGAACTAGGAAAACACTCCAATACACTTGTATCTTCCGGAGCGCCAGTTAAACACGTCCAGCTGCCTTGGTGGTCAATATTTACATCACACTTATACTGCAACAGTTCAACATCATTGTAGATACATAACATACATCATATCATTGTATCATACATAATATGTACATTTGATTTATTTGAACATTCTTAGAATACTATTGTGTCCAATGCCCGATCGATCAAACGTTAGATAAGAGCATGTCTGAGACAATAACATGAAGTGCATGCACTAGACTAGAATATATCAGTGTACCGCCGTCGCGGGAGAAGTAGTGGAAGTTGCGGGTTTCTGGGCCTGATGAGCAAGAAGAAGATCAGGGATCGGGAGAAGTTCTGAAATGTGGAGTTGATGGGGCTGTGGGATTTTTAGCCCACCATCATCAGATGGTGGGCTGTTCAAATCGCTTTTCGTCCGTGGTCCGTCGTCCGTCCGTCCGTCGTCCGTGGTCCGTCCGTCCGTCAGTCCGTCCGTAAACAATTCTTGTTATCGCGATTTCTCAGGAACTGCTTTATGGATCTCTCTCAAATTTGGTACACAGGTTCCCCTTGGGGTCTAGTTGTGCAAAATACCTTTTTTGGTCCGAATCGAAAATCCAATATGGCCATCAGGCAGCCATCTTGGATTTCCCCATGAAACCTTGTTATCGCGATTTCTCAGGAACGACTGCATGGATCTTTCTCAAATTTGGTACACAGGTTCCCCTTGCGGTCTAGTTGTGCAAGATACCTTTTCTGGCCCGATTCGAAAATCCAATATGGCCACCAGGCAGCCAACTTGGATTTCCCCATGAAACCTTGTTATCGCGATTTCTCAGGAACTACTGCATGGATCTATCTCAAATTTGGTACACAGGTTCCCCTTGGGGTCTAGTTGTGCAAGATAACTTTCCTGGTCCGATTCGCAAATCCAATATGGCCACCAGGCAGCTATCTTGAATTTCCCCATGAAACCTTGTTATCGTCATTTCTCAGGAAGTACTTCATGGATCTTTCTCAAATTTGGTACATAGGTTCCCCTTGGGGTCTAGTTGTGCAAGATACCTTTTCTGGTCCGATTCGAAAATCCAATATAGCCACCAGGAAGCCATCTTGGATTTCTCCATGAAACATTGTTATCCTCATTTCTTAGGAAGTACTTCATGGATCTTTCTCAAATTTGGTACACAAGTTCCCCTTGGGGTCTAATTATGCAAGGTACCTTTTCTGGTTCGATTCGAAAATCCAATATGGCCACCAGACAGCCATCTTGGATTTCCCCATGAAACATTTTTATCGCGATTACTCAGGAACTACTACATGGATCTTTCTCAAATTTGGTACACAGGTTCTCCTTGGGGTCTAGTTGTGCAAGATACCTTTTCTGGTTCGATTCGAAAATCCAATATGGCCACCAGGCAGCCATATTGGATTTCTCCATGAAACATTGTTATCGCGATTTCCCTGGAATTACAGCATGGATCTTTCTCAAATTTGGTGCACAGGTTCCCCTTGGGGTCCAGTTGTGCAAGATACCTTTTCTGGTCCGATTCGAAAATCCAATATGGCCACCAGGCAGCCATCTTGGATTTCCCCATGAAACATTGTTATCGCGATTTCTCAGGAACTACTACATGGATCTTTCTCAAATTTGGTACACAGGTTCTCCTTGGGGTCTAGTTGTGCAAGATACCTCTTCTGGTTCGATTCGACAATCCAATATGGCCACCAGGCAGCCATATTCGATTTCTCCATGAAACATTGTTATCGCGATTTCTCATGAACGACTGCATGGACCTTTGTTAAATTTGGTACACAGGTTCTCCTTGTCGTCTAGTTGTGCAAGATACCTTTTCCGGTCCGATTCGAAAATCCAATATGGCCAACAGGCGGCCATCTTGGATTTTGCCATGGAACATTGTTATCGTGATTTCTCAGGAAGTACTGCATGGATCTTTCTCAAATTGGTACACAGGTTCCCATTGTGGTCTAGTTGTGCAAGATACCTTTTTCGGTCCGAATCAAAAATCTAATATGGCCACAAGACGGCCATCTTGAATTTCCCCTTGAAACATTGGCGGGTCGGCTACATGAAGGGATGTCACTCTTGTGACTCAACGTCACAACTCGACAAATGTAGACTACTGCATGTTTCGATCCAAGGGAGATAAACAGGATTCAGGCACTTTCGAAGTTTCAACATTACTGCGCGGACCGGATCCCTTAAGTATTAAGTATTGTACCATCTTACTATTTTCGAGCATGGTATCTTAAAAGAGATATCTCAAACTATCCCAGTAAACAGAACAGAATTAGCATTCGTTCCTAATTATAAAATCTTAAGTATGTTTCATAGCTCATGCCAAAGTGTCAAAGAGATTGGTCTTCGCTTCCAGTACCCAATGATGACACGTGCAAAAAAATAAATAACAAAAATACTACAAAACGAAGGCGAAGGATCCTCCGTACATGTACATTCACTTTCAGACTAACTTTGCTCATTTCTCTTGTATTATAACAACCGACATAAGTACAGTTTCTAGAAATCTTGAAACTCCTGAAACTTAGATTATATCTTGGTGTTTTACAGTATCCCTTTTTCGATCTTTTTCGCTCAGATTCGAAATTCTGTAAACAAAATTACAAATCAATTGTTTGTTCTTAGTAACAATGGACAAAAAAATCCTCTAGTCATCAGCTTACAATTATCGGACAATGGTGGGCGCCAAGATCCTTCAGGATCTCTCGTTGGGATTTGTTTTGAATTGTGGGGTGTATTGAGTTGGATTGATTTGGGGTGTGAGGTGGTTGTGTGATGTTGGTTAGATATGGGGTTCTGGGATGTGAATTTTCTGGGGTTTCTTTTGTCGATTCTGATGTGCAGTTTCTGGAGCGTGGAATTTGTGATATGTAGTTGTTTGGGTTATGTGGGGTTCCAGTCAAGCAATCAAATTATCACTTTTAAACGACCGCTGTGTTCGATAATTTGTAAAGAATCGATCGGCTTGTTCGACCACATACCAGTTTAGGGAGAACAACCTAATGAGTCCATAAAATTCTCATTCTATACCAATAGCCATAACAATGCGGACGTATACATCAATATATCATAAAAATATAAAGAAATGCTAAAGTATCTGGAGAAAATAATTCAAACTCATGGTATAGTTTAATACACGTTTTGTGGGACATCTAATTACACTACAACATTCAACATATCATTGTAGATACATAACGACATGTAAATTCGTTAAATATTCTCAGTATACTATTGTGTCCAATGCCTTCTATGAAAAAATTGATAAAATACTAGAGAAGGGCAAGTCTAAGGCAAAGACATGAAGTGCAGGCACTAGACCAGTATTATTCAGTCTACCGCCGTCGCAGAAGTAGTGGAATGTGAGGGTTCCTGGACCAAAGGAGCAAGGGGAAGTCCAGAAATCAGGAGGAGTACTGGGATGTGGATTGATGGGATTGTGGGATTCGTGGGATTTCTTTTGTTTTGTGGGATACGTCGTGTGAGGTAGATGTGGGGTATTTGTGGGCTTCTGAAGTGTGGGTTTCTCGCGTTTCTTTTGTCTGCTGTGGTGTGGAGTTCTGGAGTGGTGGAATTTTGATGTTCAGTAGTATGGGTTTTGGAAGGGTTCTAATCATGCAATCAAATTATCCCCCTGAAACGACCGCTGTGTTTGATAATTTGTAAGGAATTGACCGACATGTTCGACCACGTACCAGTTTTGGGAGAACGATCCAATAACCCCATAAAATGTTCATTCTTTATCACACGACTATAATCATTATGCTATATTATATAGAGAAAATAATTCAAACCCATGGTATTGTATAATACATGTTTTGTTAAACATCTAATTACACTACAACATTTAAACACATCAATGTATATGTACATGTAAAATTCTTTGTATCGTCTTAGTGTACTGTGATTTTTTCCGTAATTTTATTTTTCAATTCATATTCTGAATCCTCATTGGCCGACTCGTATTTCCCAGTTGCCAATCTTTCGAATACGTCCTGTCTCCGTCTAATAGCTGCTACACGTTCAATAGTGTACCCTTTTAAACTTGCTGACTGTCTTCAAAATGCAAAAGATAAAATCTCTCGTCTCATCAAGTGATCACCCGGTCGAATACTTTTGACGTTGCTTCTTTCCACTGTTAGAATAGAATCTTGCTTCTCCACTTCGTCCGATTCGTCTTCATCATAACCCTGGCTCCAACACTGTTGCATCTTCTCATCGATATCATCCATATACCCTTCGTTCAAGAGCCTGTATCCCACCTAAGCGAACTTTCACACACCCACTGACATTTATCGTTTTATTGCAAGAAATATGAACATTATCAATCTACATATATATATTGTTGGAAAGCTTATTTGATTGTGAGATCGATAGGTATCAAGTTGTTTGAATTCGAATGCTCTGTTCAATTTGGTGCTAATGCTGTTATATGGAATAGGTCTTTGGATTATGGACGCGGATATTCTTTAATGGACGACGGCTGAATTATGAATGACTGCCCAGATGCTTGTAATTTTAACTTCTTTCCTGGATTCTGCTGGTGGACAAGTTGTCTCCGAGGCCGGGCCCCTGCACATCCTGAAATGCATCATGGCTAAAAAACTAAATAATGATAAGACAGATCCGAGGAACCTTAGTGCAGGTTCCTCGGTCGAGTCTCTAATAGTTTGAAATGCACTAAGACCTTCTTCAATCCAAATGGCAGACATATTTCTGGCAACAAAGCAAGGTCACGACATCAAACCTTGTAACATTGCACTTGATGATTGTTTAGCACCGAATTCTACATGTGATAATTTCAAGATTACTATGTGTAGACACCGTGGATGTCTCACGTATCCACTCTTTAATAATGCAGCTTCATTTAGTGCCGCGTTAACTGGTAACTTATATTCTGTAAACTCGTATGTTGATCTTAGCTGTTCTACTACATTACAAGCGTCTGTCCGTCATTCATAATTCAGCCGTCGTCCACTAAAGAATATCCGCGTCTATAATCCAAAGACCTATTCCATATTCCATATAACAGTATTAGCACCAAATTCAAAAGGACAATCATAGTATACATAAACATAGGCTAGTTTCCTGCACGAGAGAAGCGGTCAACAGTCTTCAATGATGCCGACAAGACATCATCATGTTCCAAAAATATAAAATCCATATCGCTGGTCAGTATTCTTAATCCATGATAATGATAATATAATATGATCATAATCCATGATTATATAAACTGTATTTATTTAGTTTCCTGTAAGAAGTGTGGTCAACAGTATGTTGGCAAGACTACTCAAAGACTCCATCTAGGGTGAATGGTCTCAGAAAATCCGTTAGAAAAAAAAGGAATTGCTCATAGGTAAGCATTTTTCTGGATCCAACCATGGCTGTGATAACTTTAATATTCAGATCATAGACGTCGTCTATCTATCCACCAAGGATTCCCCCTATGGATTTGAGAAAAAATCCGAGAGCGGGAACTATTCTGGATGCTAGAACTTTCAGTGTTTCCTTATGTTATAAATGATAATGTCAGCGGGTTCGGCAATGTTACAAACCGCCGTTCAAATATATTCAATATTACCCAGCTATTTAAACCCCATCAACGGAGACATCACAGCCATGGTTGGAGAAAGTTTAATAGTGCGATGATTCACGATCATATAACTTTAAATTACTTAGTTGCTTTAACTAACACACCCAATCGTATACATAGCTTACGTACAGTCCTGTATGCGTTACCTCTGAGAGCTTTAAATCATATAGTCAGAGCTATACAACAATCTGCGTCTTCAGGAAATATAGTACCACCCAAAATCACTAAAGTATGTCAAGATATAGCGTATTTTCGGTTATATCGTCCAGTGAACATAATCGAAACATCCGAAGATCGGCTTTTCTTGAAACTCAACTACTTAGATAAAGGTCTGGACATTATTAATTTACCTCGAATCCTGAATGATTCAGAGGTACGGTGCGCTGTACCAAACTATTTTAAGTTCACAGAACCACCTTGCATTTCATATAAGTATACTAAATCTATAGCCACCAAAATGTTTGACTTCGGGAGGCTATAGATTGTGAATCGTCGAACTCTATCTATACGCCATGCAAACATATTTTGACTGGTAACCTTGATATAGTGAGTTATAAGGACCTAAGATTACTCTTGATGAAGGGACCTAAATATAGAGAGCAGAGAAAAATAAATTTGAAGACCGACCAGAAGATAGGCCTGTCTGCATTGGAACAATACGTTGTTGATTGGTCTAAGCGAGAAAAAAGTTGAACCTACAGTACTCGTTGATTAGCTGGACCTCACCAAGAGCAAGGTGGTTGAAACAATCCGCCATATTGACAGAAGTACTGAGAAACCTCAATTCGCTAGAACTTTTGTCTTTTTGAATTTGGTGCTAATACTGTTATATGGAAATGGAATAGGTCTTCGGATTATGGACGCGGATATTCTCTAATGGACGACGGCTGGATTATGAATGACGGACTAGACGCTTGTAATTCTAGCAAATCTCCAGAGTAAATTCGTCATAGTCCCACCAGACAAAGCTTCAAATAATATAATATTCATATGTAAATATTACTATTACCGGATGCTGGTTAATGCATTGAGTGTAAACATACCATCATCAAATACGTCTACTTACTCCCAAACTGCAATTACCCTGGAAGATTTATTTAACAATCACAAAACGTTTCTAAGAGTAAGAAGTATTTGTCTTCCAACCAATGATAACGACATACTCCAGAAGCTGCACCACCCAGTTTCTTTCAACCCTGTTGACGAGGGCCCTTAAGGAGGTAAAAACATTTTGGGACAGGTATTGCGCCACTATTTCTAAAAGCGTTGAATGTATGTGGATATTGAAAAACTCAAAATGTCTTACGGAAGAACTTGATGCTAGAGGTCACATACCGTACAGAAATGTATCCACGTGGGATTTTTCGACTCTCTATACTACAATCCCTCATGGGCACCTTATTGACCGTCTAAGTTCATTAATAGTATCTGTGTTCAGGAAAAATGATCGTAGATATATTAATGTCAGAAGTCATAAAGCATTCTTTAGCTCTACTACATACAAGAGATATCATTTATGAGAAGTTTCTTTGTTTATAGAATTGCTCGAATTTCTCATTGGAAGTATCTATGTGAAATTTGGCTACACAATATATCAACAGCATATAGGTATTCCAATGGGTACTAATTGTGCACCCCTGTTGGCTGACCTATATCTGTTCTCCTATGAATATGACTATATGCGGGCGCTTTCAAAAACCGATCAATTCAAAGCCCGTTCCTTCTCATTCACCAAACGCTACATAGACGATCTTCTCGCTGTGGATAATCGCTATATAAATGACGCAGTGAAGGATATATTTCCACCTTCACTGGATTGAAGAAAACTACAGATAGTCCTACCGACACATCATATTTAGACCTATATCTCTTTAAAAATGAAGTGGGCCTTCTCTCTCGTTGCATTTATGACAAAAGAGATGCTTACAATTTCGACATCGTAAACTATCCCTTTCTGGACAGTAATATTCCAGTGGGACCTGCATATGGCGTATATATGTCTCGCCTAGTAGCATTTGCGTATACATGTCTCGCCTAGTAGCATTTGCTAGATCCTGTATTAAATATGACGATTTTAATCAACGTCACAAAACATTGTTGAAGAAACTTATAAAACAGGGCTATACCATCAAGCACCTCCACTCAAAGTTTCTCAAATTTGGCGATACATATCGCATGCTGATAGCAAAATACAAGCGTTGCGTGCAAGAGCTATGGCGTTACATTTCGTAACTTGTGTCTAATTCCGCTTAACCCGGGGCTCGGGGCCATATGAACCCATGTACTTCCAGATACTCATGGTGCTCATATGAACAGCACAATCAAAGCGTGACTGAGATACATCATTCTCTAGATGACGACATTCTCTAGATACATCATTCTCTAGATGACGACACATCACTGAGATACATCATTCTCTAGATTCTTTAGCTCGACTACATACAAGAGATATCATTCATGGGATGTTTCTTTGTTTATAGAGTTGCTTGAATTTCTCATTAAAAATATCTATGTGAAATTTGGCAACACAATATATCAGCAGCATATAGGTATTCCAATGGGTACTAATTGTGCACCCCTGTTGGCTGACCTGTATCTGTTCTCTTATGAATATGACTATATGCTGGCGCTTTCAAAAACCGATCCACTCAAAGCCCGTTCCTTCTCATTCACCAAACGCTATATAGACGATCTTCTCGCTGTGGATAATCGCTATATAAATGACGCAGTGAAGGATATATATCCACCTTCACTGGATTTGAAGGAAACTACAGATAGCCCTACAGGCACATCATATTTAGATCTATATCTCTATAAAAATGAAGCGGGCATTCTCTCTCGTCGACTTTATGACAAAAGAGACGATTACAATTTCGACATCGTAAACCATCCCTTTCTGGATAGTAATATTCCAGTGGGACCTGCATATGGCGTATACATATCTCGCTTAGTAGCATTTGCTAGATCCTGTGTTAAATGTGACGATTTTAATCAACGTCACAAAACATTGTTGCAGAAACTTATAAAAACAGGGCTATTCCACCAAGCGCCTCCACTCAAAGTTTCTCAAATTTGGCGATACATATCGCATGCTGATAGCCAAATACGAACGTAGCGTGCAAGATCTATGGCGCTACGTTTCGTAACTTGTGTCTAATTCCGCTTAACCCGGGGTTAGGGGCCGTATGAACCCATGTACTTCAAGAACCTCATGGTACTCATATGAACAGGCACAATCAAAGCGTGACTGAGATACATCATTCTTTAGATGACGACTTTACAACGAATATTATGGATTAAGAATACTGATCAGCGATACGGATTTGATATTTTTGGAACATCATGATGTCTTGTCGGCATCATTGAAAACTGTTGACCGCTTCTCTTTTGCAGGAAACAAGCCTATGCTTATGTATACTATGATTGTCTTTTTGAATTTGGTGCTAATACTGTTATATGGAATATGGAATAGGTCTTTGGATTATGGACGCGGATATTCTTTAATGGACGACGGCTGATTTATGAATGACGGACCAGACGCTTGTAATTACAACGAATATTATGGATTAAGAATACTGATCAGCGATACGGATTTGATATTTTTGGAACATCATGATGTCTTGCCGGCATCATTGAAAACTGTTGACCGCTTCTCTCTTGCAGGAAACTAACCTATGTTTATGTATACTATGATTGTCTTTTTGAATTTGGTGCTAATACTGTTATATGGAATATGGAATAGGTCTTTGGATTATAGACG
>JAVTVY010003450.1:0-34553 GCA_036873755.1 Hanleya hanleyi
CAACCCAATATAGAAAAAAATATGAAGAAATATCGAAACAGTGGTAAACACTTTGCCCCAGGAAGATCAAAGGAGTGAATGTTAAAGGTAGTTCCACCTTATCCAAGTCTGCCAAGCAAGAGTAGCATCAAATGCCTGTAAATTATTAGCGGTGCTGTCAAATAATACATATGTAAATTATGATATATATCCAACAACATTCAAAATAGAAAAGGTGCAACTGTCATGATTGGCAGATCAAGATCTGGAAGAATATTTTGACAAACAGAGGAGTTTTTCGTAGCTCGGCTATTGGTGGTAAAGTGATATTTCCTTGATGATCATGCCATCTTAGTTCAGGCTCATTACAGAGAATTGTTTGTTTATCATCACCTGCTCACCTGGAAAGTATTCTTTTTTTTTTTAAATTCAGTTAAGCAGTTTGTAATATAATTTTTCTTAAGAAAATCAAAGAAGCATACACAATTAGAGTAATAAATAGGTCATTCGCACAACTCTGGTTTAACCTCACGTAGAATCCCAGTCTTGTGCCTCATGCACTCAAGTGAAACTGACATGTCTGATGTCTGAGATTCCCACGTCAAAATATTTAAATACAGGTAATTTCATTGGCTCGTTTAAATGGAGCGGACATGTGACTAGATGCTTGCGGAAGATGACATTGGGTGAAATACACGGAGAATGAAGTCAATGAGGTAAGGGTAGTTATGTAATGAAATGAAAAAGTCCCTTAACTCGTTAAGATGAAGGCAAGAATGAAATAAATACTATGTAAACCGAACTGGTTGATGGTTTTTGTTGATAAAAATAAGCAAAGTGTACAGAAAAGGGCAATGGTCAGCAGACCATACATCATGGATCAGGATGTCCATGCTTGTCAACATATGTAGCTTAAAAAAATATGTATTTTAAATATTCTGGCTGACTAAAAGTAAATGTTAGGGACAGCTGGAAAATTTGATGATCAACGAGCCTTGAATAGATTGCTCCTGCCCTGTATTTTCTTGCTGCCCCTAACATTTTTTGTTGGGTTTTTTTTTTTTGTACCGGTATGTCTACAAATTTAGGCATTCTTGCTAGTGTGCAAACATGCCTAGAAATGTCTAGATTTGGATCAACAAGATGTCTCGATTGACAAGTGGGTGAATAATCATGGCATTGGCATGGTACATGTATGTTAGTTAAATTTCCTCTTAATAAAATTATACAGTAAACAAAAATTGAACTTGAAAACACTGCAAGTTATAGCCCTACACTAAAATTTATGTAGCTTCTTAGATAGGTCTAATTCGCATTTTCGATGTGAATTAAATTTGAGAATGATTCCAGGAGTTTCATATTATTTCGTTGTCGGTATTCATTCTCTAACATTCGAAATGAGGAGAACTTGGCGATATGTGATTTCAAAAGCATGGGTAGATCATGTGATAGTTACCACAGACCACATGGCCCCACAACGTGGGTATAAATAGACAAGCATGCCGTCTGCTATAAACTTCCGACATGTCACCGTACAAACGATCTGCCTGCACACAAGAACAGCGCGACCTACTTTTCTGCCAGACATATTGCAAAAACTATCCCCATTTCTCCCGCCCTTTTCATCTTTCTTAGACAAACCTGGAATCTAAAGCCTGATCTAGCATATCCATCGGTGATTTACAAGTCGATTTGAATTTGCCAGGAACTAAAGCAAGCTTGATCACGGGGCCAAACAACAGGTCATGTGAGATGGCGAATTGAGCATGTGACAACTATGGCGGCTCCTTCTCTTCCGTGCAGCTCAACGATTCGGGCGGACGGAGTGAAAAATTGAGAACCAACGCGATCTTCTGCGTTCTGCATCGAAGTCGAAACGACTTTTACTGCCCTGTAGATGAATCTAATCTTTAACGCAATAATAGATCATCTAACAAGAGGGAAACAATAAATTTAAAGGATTTTCTAATGCACTATTTTATCCATTGGACTATTTATCGGCGGAAGGTTTTCACAGCTAGTCACAGTGAGGTTATATTGACAGTGCAATATTCATTATTTTGGGAAGCCCTCTAAGCAGTCTTGAGTTTAAGTAGGTTTTCGTTTACCAGAGGTCTCCGAAATATTATTAACAGGATTTATGTCTCCATCATGCCACATATCAGTGCGCACTGTACTAATTACTTTACCTGTGGTGTATAGCTGAGTATATGTCCTGAGTATATATATATTTGGGTGAGAGCACCAATCAGGCAAATTGGTCTGAAATTCATCTATCTTTTTCTCTTTTTTTTCATCTTGTTCAAGTATGTGGAATCCCTCAGAACCAACAAAAGGAGCATAAACCATTAAACTGTTGGGGTTTTTTTTTATCACTTTGAAAAAAATAAATAAATAAATAAATAAATAAAATGTTAGATATAATTATATATTCCAATATCCAGTCTCTGGTGCCCAAATAGCATCCCATCCTGCTAGTACGATTCCAATCTAAATTAAATAAATCATAGGCCTGCTCTTTCATTTGGATATAAAAGATCGCTATGGGCGCTCTGAACACCAAATTCAATTGAAATGAACAGACTCGTACCGTAATTCTACCGAAAGGGTGAGTAGTAGGGAATGAGGGTTTCGAGGTCCCTTTTCCAGGGAGGTAACTCTTGGTCCCCCTTTTTCCAGGTTAAAGGTATAGGGGACGCCCCATCGCGTTTCAGCTCTGGGGCGCCAGGGGGCGCCACCAGCTCAAGGTCACGTGGAGGTCAAAAGTAGTTCCGGCAACCTGTAATCTTTGTATTCCTCCGCGGACAGAACGTAGTCCCATGTCAACCAAGTGACTTCCAATGTTAAAGGTGAAATGCAAAGGTTTTTAGATTCTCATTTCTATATTTTATATTGGTTGAACAATGACAGACCGATATTTCTATCTACTTTGCTTGGTTTATTGTGAAGTAGTTTTCTGTTAGAAGCGTTTAACTAGTTTGTACCTGAAGCCCAGCTGAATTCTGATTTGCAAACCATCATCGCTTATCTTTCCTTGATTGTGACGTCACATCAGACCAGCCTCCCGAAGGCTCAATGTTACAAGTATTGACGTCCAGCCAGGTGGTCTGATGTGACGTCACAAACCAGCGTCAAACAAGGGCAGATAAGCGATGTGGATTTCATTCTAAAACTGGCGGGATTTGAGATACCAATATTGAAGCACTTTTCTAAAGCTACTAGGAAACAAAAAACTTCAAATAAAACCAAACGAAGTAAATAGACTGATAGTTACAACATTAGCTAACCCATGGGGAGCATAAAAAGAAAAATATGAAAACCTTTACATTTCACCTTTAATGTATACGGGGAATGCATAAAAAGAGTATGGGAATAGACGTTTTGTGACAGGGGTGGGTCCCTAGTGGACCGAATGGGTCGAGTGAGGTGTCAAAGTGAAGCGCTCCTCTAGGGCCATTCAGTCATGGGTGGGTGCATGTAAAATTAGGATTTTTTCCCGAAACTATAAAAAGCGGAACACGGACTTTACCCCTAAACTAGGGGAAACCCCCTATCAACTCTAGCCAAAGGGGCTAATATCGGTCTCCGGGCTTATCGGAGCCTGTCTATCAAGTCAATGGGGTGGGTGCATGTAAAATTAGGATTTGTCCCCGAGACTATAAAAAGCGGAACACGGACTTTACCCCTAAACTAGGGGAAAACCCCTATCAACCCTAGCCAAAAGGGCTAATATCGGTCCCCGGGCTTATCGGGGCCTGCCTATCAAGTCAATGGGGTGGATGCATGTAAAATTAGGATTTTTTCCCGAAACTATAAAAAGCGGAACACGGACTTTACTCCTAAAATAGGGGGAAACCCCTATCAACCCTAGCCAAAAGGGCTAATATCGGTCCCCGGGCTTCTCGGGGCCTGCCTATCGAGTCAATGGGGTGGGTGCATGTAAAATTAGGATTTTTTCCCGAAACTATAAAAAGCGGAACACGGACTTTACCCCTACAATAGGGGTCTGTATTATACAATCTTAGGGAAAATGCCTGTATGGGGTATGGGGATAGTCAATTTTTTTCGTGGGCTTTACTATGGCTTGTGGGGTCTCGTTTTTCTCGTTTCGCCAAGAAAATGACAATGGGAAGGGTCCCGGAGCGAATCGGTGAAATTTTTGGGAAAAGTCATCGAGGTCTGTATATAGGCCTATAGGCTGACTATATGGGGGTATAGGTTCAACCTGGGAAATTCACACACGTTCATCGTGATATGGGTTGCTTGGATTTGTTTTTCACGTCTCGTCATTTAGAACACGATGGGAAGGGTCCCGGAGCGAAACGGTGAAATTTTTGGAAAAGTACCATATAGCCCATATAGGTCCATCCTGGGAAATTCACACACGTTCATTGTGATATGGGTTGTGGGGTCTTGTTTTTCTCGTCTCGTCATTTAGAACACGATGGGAAGGGTCCCGGAGCGAAACGGTGACATTTTTGGAAAAAGCTCACCGAGGCCTGGGTAGGCCCATAGGCTGGCTATGGGGTATAGGTCCAACCTGGGAAATTCACACACGTTCATTGTGATATGGGTTGTTTGGTCTTGTTTTTTACGTCTCGTCATTTAGAACACGATAGGAGGGGTCCAGGAGCGAAGTGGTGACATTTTTGGAAAACGTTCACCGAGGCCTGGGTAGGCCCATAGGCCTATACTGCATGGCTATGGAGGTATAGGTCCATACGGGGTGAACGTTTTGGGGTCTAGGTGAGCCCCTTATGATCCTATGGTGTCGTATGAGGTCTTATTTTGAAGCTCCCGTGGAGTTTGTAATGTATCGACTAATGGTTCGTCCATGTGTAATAGTCTGGGCATGCGCAGCCTGGCCGTAGTATAGAAAGCAGGCATGTGGGGGGGGGTGTTTTTGGGGTAGAGATGGACCACTATGGGTCCAAATGGGTTGTGGGAGGTGTCAAAGTGAAGCTTGTGTGGGGTAGAGTCAGAATGGCGTGGTTTTAAGTGCAAGTCGCGTCAATCTGCGCATGCGCAGTTGGGTGTAGTAAGTAAAGTGTCCATTTTGGGGGTGCGTGGAGGTGTGTTTCGGGTAGAGAGGGACCATCCTTGGTCCGATTGTGTCGTGGGAGGTGTTATCTTGTAGCTCTCGGGGTGTACATCCCGATTTGAGGGATGTTCACGTCATCTGTGACGTCATCAGTCACGTCATCAGTAAGAGTAGTAGCGAAAGTGGACATTTTGGGGCAGTGAAGGAAGGTATTTTGTGTAGAGATGGACCATCCATATCTGTCACACATTATACCACATCTTTGTTGTGTTATACCACATCTGTCCTGCATTATACCATATATGTCCTGTATTATACCATACCTGTCCTATGTTATACAGTATCTGTCCTGTATTATACCAAATCTGTCCTGTATTGTACCATATTTGTTCTCTATTATACCATATATGTCCTGTATTATACCAACTCTGCCCTGTATTATACAGTATCTGTCCTGTATTATACCAAATCTGTGCTGTATTATACCACATCTGTGCTGTATTATACAATATCTGTCCTGTGTTATACCATATCTGTGCTGTATTATACAATATCTGTCCTGTATTATACAATATCTGTCCAGTATTCTGCAATATATGTTCTGTATTATACCAAATCTGTCCTGTATTATACAGTATCTGTCCTGTATTGTACCATATATGTCCTGTATTATACCATATCTGCTCTGTATTATACAATATTTCTCTATTACACTATATATGTGCTGCATTATACCATATCTGTCCTGTATTGTACCATATATGTCCTGTATTATACCAAATCTGTGCGGTATTATACAATATTTACCCTCTATTATACCATATCTGTGCTGTATTATACCATATCTGTCCTGAATTATACCATATCTGTGCTGTATTATGCAATATCTGTCCTGTGTTATACAATATCTGTCCTGTATTATACCAAATCTGTCCTGTTTTGTACCATATTTGTCCTGTATTATACAATATATGTTCTGTATTATACCAAATATGTGCTATATTATACAGTATCTGTCCTGTATTATACCAAATCTGTGCTGTATTATACAATATATGTTCTGTATTATACCAAATCTGTCCTGTATTATACGGTATATGTCCTGTATTATACCAAATCTGTGCTGTATTATACCATATCTGTCCTGTATTGTACCATATATGTCCTGTATTATACAATATATGTTCTGTATTGTACAATCGGATAGCCGTTGTCGTGAATAACAACAAGTTCAGCAATGTTCATACAGTTTATTATCCCCAATGTTACATCATACCCAGGCTGGGGGAGCCGCCCTGGCCATGTTTGGTATGTTCACAGCAAAACAAATTGAAATATCAAACACCATGTTTTATGCGGGGGGGCAAGGGGTATTTTCGTACTCCGTTTTGGGGTAATTTTCATTATCCATTCTCAGTTCTGAGGAAAACTAATTTTGCGTACACACGTTCTGGACATATTCCACGTTCACCGTATTTTCCTATTTTTAATTCTTTGTTCTCTGTTCCACCAAGTTATAATTTTGCGTTCCTCGTTTTGTGAGATTTGTTATTTACGTTCCCGTGCACACCGTCACTCTCGTATGCTTGTCTGCAAGAGGGGACGCAACTCTAGCGGATTCAGCTCTTCTGTGTGCGTCGAAACAGCCCTGTTGTGGAGAATGACGTGATCATGAGTGCAACAACTACTTTCTTCTTTCGTTGGTTGGCTCGTTTATGACACGTGCTAAAGAAATCCCCACAAATCCTCTTCTTCGATTCCGTGGTCCAATTTTGAAATTCCATTGGCGATATAGGGCTACAATTTTTTTTATAAATCCACATCCGAAAACCGTCCTTAAATATCACTCAAGTTACTTATATGGGTTATTTTGTTTACAGTTTTGGAGCAAGGGCGGATCTACGGGGGGTGGGGGTTCCGGACCCTTTCCCCCTCCCATGAAACCTAAAAAAAAAAGGAGGGAGGGATCAGCGAACCCCGAGATTCCATGTAGAAATGATGTCTTGAAATGATATGTAAATTAACTGAATGTGGATTATGTAATTAGAGTATCTATAAGTGTATTAAACAGACCATCATCTATTCATGTAGTTTGTGAGTGTACTATTTAAGTTGGATTTTCAATATGTATCTAAAATCAGATATTATCGCCGCGAGCGCACCACGTGTAGTGGTGTGTTATAGGCCAGTAGGCCTGTTTTGTTTGTGTTGAACCAGGAAGTCCAAAGTTGTCAGGCATATTCTTCAATATCGATGCGTGTTTATGCGAAACAAATGTGAAAATATAACAATAAATCTACCTACATTTGTGTTCAGATTTATTTCCGGGAAAACGCGTAAAACGCATCTCCCGCAACCTGGACCCCGGAGCTTCCGGGGCCTAGGCGGCCCCTGGACCCTCGCCTGTCAGGCCGTGAGGATCGCTTATTTTAGCTTTGTGCAAATGAATCGGTATCATATTGGTTCTAATGTTCCATGATGTAAAAGTCATTTATCTGTTAAATATAACTAGAAAGTCAAATGGATTCAGGCATGAAGTATGTTTTTTTTCAATATCGATGCGTGCTTCGAATGTTCGAATTTATTTCCTGGAAAATGCGTAGAACGCTTCTCCGGAGATCTAGGAATTCGGAGCTTCCGGGGCCTAGGCGGCCCCTGGACCCTCACCTGTTGGGCTATGAGGATTTCCTTGTTTTATCTTTCTGAGAATGAACCGTGTCGGTAGGCATCTTTGTTTCCCTTCCATGAACTAAATGCCATCGTTTTGTATGTTTTAAATATAAATAAAAAGTCAAATGGATGCAGGCATGAGGTGCGATTTTTTCAATATCGATGCGTGCTTATAATTGCGAGAAAATTGTGAAAATAGAACCATAAATCTGCATACATTATGATCAGTTTTATTTCCGGGAAAACGCTCAGAACGCATCTCCGGCGATGTAGGATCCCGGAGCTTCCGGGGCCTAGGCGGCCCCTGGACCCTCGCCTGTTGGGCTGTGATAGTCAATTCCCCATCCCCCCCCCTAATGAATTTTGGCTGGATCCGCCCTTGTGGAGTATATAATGAAATATGTTGTCAGCTGTGGACAATTTCCAACGTTTTCCGATGATTACTCCGCTGCATGTACTGACATTAACAACAATATTAAACAGCGTGGTAGCTAATAAAGACACACTTGAGTTCTTCACAATTGTTTTTTCTTCGTTCTTCGTATTTGGATTATTTTTTTATTTTTTCTCCGTACTAGAGATATTTTTTTTTACGTTCACACGATCGCTTACCCCCCCCTTGCCCCCCCCCCCTCTTTTATTATTTAACGCACCGTCGCATTAGGTACAAGTGTTTACTGTGCTCAAGTCAACGATCAGCATGTAGACATAGAGTATGTACGGCATGTTATGGTATTCATCAGTGCATGGGTGAAGCATTCAGCCGATGGGGTGGTCGGTCAGCTTGGTAACGAAAAACGTAACATTGGTCACCTTCTCCACTGTCCACTTGGTGTTGGGGCGATGTTGTTGGGCCCATTCCAAGGGGTCCACGGTGTCCAGTTTCTCCAGCATCGTCTCTAGCGACACTCGGTTAATGATGGTAAACGGTTGGTCAAATACCTGGATGTTCCTGCTCGGGTAAAAGTATCGGACTTGGACTGTCTTCTTATGCTGCAGCACATAACCAAACGCCAGATTCAATCTGAAGGCCGTAGTTTGGTCGTTGAAGATGGCTTCCACGTAGCTACGTAGACGGGCGAGGTCGGTCAGTCGGAAATTGTAGATATCTTGAATAGGGCGATGACGGTTGAAACATTGCCGTATCATGGACCAATGGCGCCGATAGATGTCACTCACTGGATGGGCGTCCTGTAACAGATCGCTAGGAACATTTATGGGCTCGTCCAGAAAATGTTCGATGTTGTCAGGCGTATGACTCGAAACCGTAACGGTGGGGTCCGGCTGGATATCCAGGCTCTTCTGAACTATGGGTATAGGCGGGCTCTCCGTCATCGCATCACCAGTGGCGTTCGTCTCCCCGGGCTCATCTTCACTGGGTCTGACCTTCCGCGGCTCCTCTTCAGTGGAAGGTTGTCGCCCAAACCGTAGAGACGGGGCATGAATCAAACGCTGATGGCGTCTTAACTGACTGCGTCGTTTGAAGAGTTGACCACAATCCTTACAGTGTTCCGTCGCGCCCTCGTGGAATGAGCGTTCGTGGCGCAGTAAATGATCCTTCCGATTAAATGACCGTGCGCAGGTTATACAAGTATACCGTGCATCGTTGTGGGTGGAGGTCTTGTGGCGGTGCAAGTCGTGCAGACGAGTAAACTGCTTCTGGCAAGTTGTGCAAGTGAACATCTTGGTGGTTGACAGAGTGTCTAATGAAACGGCCAGGCCGCTTCCCTTTTATAGCACGCTAGCTGGTGATCTATTTTTAGCACACTCAGTTCAACTATCCCCAAGTCGAGGGCCGAGCCGTGACATCTTCGGTAATCTCCGTGTCTCTTCGGGTACCTCCGTGACATCTTCGGTCACCTCCGTGTCTCTTCGGTCACCTCCGTAACTACCCGGCTGTTCCCGTGTAAACCCGGATGGATCTCCGTGTCTCTTCGGTGACCTCCGTGACATCTTCGGTCACCTCCGTGTCTCTTCGGTCACCTCCGTACCGTCAACGATCAGCATGTAGACATGTAGAGTATGTACGGCATGTTATGGTATTCATCAGTGCTTGGGTGACGCATTCAGCCGATGGAGGTGGTCGGTCAGCTTGGTAACGAAACACGTGGCATTGGTCATCCTCTCTACGACCCATTGTGTGTTGGGGCGTTGTTGTTGAGCCCATTCCAAGGGATCCACGGTGTCCAGTTTCTCCAGCATCGCCTCTAGCGACGCCCGGTTAATGATGGTAAACGGTTGGTCAAATACCCGGATGTTACTGCTCGGGTAAAAATATCGGGCTTGGCCTGTGTCCTTATGCTGCAGCACATAACCAAACGCCAGATTCAACTTGAAGGCCGTAGTTTGATCGTTGAAGATGGCTTCCACGTCGCTGCGTAGACGGGCGAGGTTGGTCAGTCGGAAATTGCAGATATCTTGAATAGGGCGATGACGGTAGAAACAGTGCCGGATCATGAGCCAATGGCGCCGATAGATGTCACTCACTGGATGGTCTTCGTGTAACAGATCGCTAGGAACATTTATGGGTTCGTCCACGAAGTGTACTTTGCCCTCCACGTCGTACAACATCTGGCCCAAGGTCTTGTCGTCGGAATTTGACTGTTGAATTAGGGCGACATCATCATCGGCCCTCGTGCGATGGGTGGGAGTTCCCCCTGTATCGATATTGATGCCTACGGGCTCTTCTATCTGCAGACGTGGCTGCGGAACAGGGTGTCGTGTGCGTTGGTGTCGCAGCAACTGACTGCTCAGTTTGAAAAGCCGACCACATTCTTCGCATGGACGCTTGGGTACTTCATGGCGTGCACGTGTGTGGCGCTGTAAATGATCCGGGCGCTGAAACGACAGTGTACATATCGTACAGCTATACCGGGCGGTTCCTTCGTGCTCGGTAGCCTCATGGCGGCGCAAGTCGTGCAGACGAGTGAATGATTTCGAGAACGTAGTACAAGTGAACGTCTTGGTGGTTGACAGAGTGTCTGATGAAACGGCCAGGCCGCTTCCCTTTTATAGCACGCTAGCTGGTATCATGTTCGGGCACCTCCGTGTCTCTTCGGTAATCTCCGTGACATCTTCGATGACCTCCGTGTCTCTTCGGGCACCTCCGTGACATCTTCGGTGACCTCCGTGACATCTTCGGGCACCTCCGTGTCTCTTCGGCCACCTCCGTGTCTTTTCGGGAAGTGACCGAAGAGATTCGGAAGTGAACGACATCGTGGGAAAAGCCCCACAGACAGGTCAGTACATGTGCTATCATGTTCACACTCCGTCACCGAAAAGACACGGACTGAAGATGGCGGACCTCGCCCGGTGGTGGTGGTGGTGGTGGGAGCTCCCGTGTGGCAGAGCTCTTGGATCGGAGCTCTTGGAGCTCAAAGCTCGGAAGTGACATTTGCATATGACCTCTGTGAGGTCACTTCCGCTTCTGTTCACGTGACCGGAACTGACCTTTGACCCCGGCGCGCGCTAACAATACCGGATAAAATTGCGCGCCGGGGTCAAAGGTCAGTTCCGGTCACGTGAACGGAAGCGGAAGTGACCTCACAGAGGTCATATGCAAATGTCATTTCCGAGCTCTGAGCTCCACACGCTTTGAGCTCCAAGAGCTCCGATCCAAGAGCTCTGCCACACGGGAGCTCCCACCACCACCACCACCACCGGGCGAGGTCCGCCATCTTCAGTCTGTGTCTTTTCGGTGACGGAGTGTGAACATGATAGCACATGTACTGACCTGTCTGTGGGGTTCTTCCCACAATGTCGTTCATTTCCGAGTCTCTTCGGTCACTTCCCGAAAAGACACGGAGGTGGCCGAAGAGACACGGAGGTGCCCGAAGATGTCACGGAGGTCACCGAAGATGTCACGGAGATCACCGAAGAGACACGGAGGTGCCCGAACATGATACCAGCTAGCGTGCTATAAAAGGGAAGCGGCCTGGCCCTTTCATCAGACACTCTGTCAACCACCAAGATGTTCACTTGTACTACGTGCTCGAAATCATTCACTCGTCTGCACGACTTGCGCCGCCATGAGGCTACCAAGCACGAAGGGGCCGCCCGATATAGCTGTACGATATGTACACTGTCGTTTCAGCGCCCGGATCATTTACAGCGCCACACACGTGCACGTTTGCAGGTAAAAGAGCCCGTAGGCATCAATATCGATACAGGGGGAACTCCCACCCATCGCACGAGGGCCGATGATGATGTCGCCCTAATTCAACAGTCAAATTCCGACGACAAGACCTTGGGCCAGATTTTGTACGACGTGGAGGGCAAAATGGACGAACCCATAAATGTTCCTAGCGATCTGTTACACGAAGACCATCCAGTGAGTGACATCTATCGGCGCCATTGGCCCATGATCCGGCACTGTTTCTACCGTCATCGCTCTATTCAAGATATCTACAATTTCCGACTGACCGACCTCGCCCGTCTACGCAGCTACGTGGAAGCCATCTTCAACGCTCAAACTACGGCCTTCAAGTTGAATCTGGCGTTTGGTTATGTGCTGCAGCATAAGGACACAGACCATGCCCGATATTTTTACCCGAGCAGTAACATCCGGGTATTTGACCAATCGTTTACCATCATTAACCGGGCGTCGCTAGAGGCGATGCTGGAGAAACTGGACACCGTGGATCCCTTGGAATGGGCTCAACAACAACGCCCCAACACACAATGGGTCGTAGAGAGGATGACCAATGACAAGTTTTTCGCTACCAAGCTGACCGACCACCTCCATCGGCTGAATGCGTCACCCATGCACTGATGAATACCATAACATGCCGTACATACTCTATATGTCTACATGCTGATCGTTGACGGTACGGAGGTGACCGAAGAGACACGGAGGTGACCGAAGATGTCACGGAGGTCACTGAAGAGACACGGAGATCCATCTGGGTTTACACGGGAACAGCCGGGTAGTTACGGAGGTGACCGAAGAGACACGGAGGTGACCGAGATGTCGGAGGTGCCCGAAGAGACACGGAGGTTACCGAAGATGTCACGGCTCGGCCCTCGACTTGGGGATAGTTGAACTGAGTGTGCTAAAATAGATCACCAGCTAGCGTGCTATAAAAGGGAGCGGCCTGGCCGTTTCATCAGACACTCTGTCAACCACCAAGATGTTCACTTGCACAACTTGCCAGAAGCAGTTTACTCGTCTGCACGACTTGCACCGCCACAAGGCCTCCACCCACAACGATGCACGGTATACTTGTATAACCTGCGCACGGTCATTTAATCGGAAGGATCATTTACTGCGCCACGAACGTTCATTCCACGAGGGCGCGACGGAACACTGTAAGGATTGTGGTCAACTCTTCAAACGACGCAGTCAGTTAAGACGCCATCAGCGTTTGATTCATGCCCCGTCTCTACGGTTTGGACGACAACTTTCCACTGAAGAGGAGCCGCGGAAGGTCAGACCCAGTGAAGATGAGCCCAGGGAGACGAACGCCACTGGTGATGCGATGACGGAGAGCCCGCCTATACCCACAGTTCAGAAGAGCCTGGATATCCAGCCGGACTCCACCGTTACGGTTTCGAGTCCTACGCCTGACAACATCGAACATTTTCTGGACGAGCCCATAAATGTTCCTAGCGATCTGTTACAGGACGCCCATCCAGTGAGTGACATCTATCGGCGCCATTGGTCCATGATACGGCAATGTTTCAACCGTCATCGCCCTATTCAAGATATCTACAATTTCCGACTGACCGACCTCGCCCGTCTACGTAGCTACGTGGAAGCCATCTTCAACGACCAAACTACGGCCTTCAGATTGAATCTGGCGTTTGGTTATGTGCTGCAGCATAAGGAGACAGTCCAAGTCCGATACTTTTACCCGAGCAGGAACATCCAGGTATTTGACCAACCGTTTACCATCATTAACCGAGTGTCGCTAGAGACGATGCTGGAGATACTGGACACCGTGGATCCCTTGGAATGGGCCCAACAACATCGCCCCAACACCAAGTGGACAGTGGAGAAGGTGACCAATGTTACGTTTTTCGTTATCAAGCTGACCGACCACCCCATCGGCTGAATGCTTCACCCATGCACTGATGAATACCATAACATGCCGTACATACTCTATATGTCTACATGCTGATCGTTGACTTGAGCTCAGTAAACCTTGTACCTAATGTGACGGTGCGTTAAATAATAAAACATGGTGTTTGATATTTCAATTTGTTTTGCTGTGAACATACCAAACATGGCCAGGGCGGCTCCCCCAGCCTGGGTATGATGTAACACTGGGGATAATAAACTGTATGAACATTGCTGAACTTGTTGTTATTCACGACAACGGCTATCCGATTGTACAATACAGAACATATATTGTATAATACAGGACATATATGGTACAATACAGGACAGATATGGTATAATACAGCACAGATTTGGTATAATACAGGACATATACCGTATAATACAGGACAGATTTGGTATAATACAGAACACAGCACAGATTTGGTATAATACAGGACAGATACTGTATAATACAGCACAGATTTGGTATAATACAGAACATATATTGTATAATACAGGACAAATATGGTACAAAACAGGACAGATTTGGTATAATACAGGACAGATATTGTATAACACAGGACAGATATTGCATAATACAGCACAGATATGGTATAATTCAGGACAGATATGGTATAATACAGCACAGACATGGTATAATAGAGGCCAAATATTGTATAATACAGCACAGATTTGGTATAATACAGGACATATAAGGTACAATACAGGACAGACATGGTATAATGCAGCACAGATATGGTATAATAGAGAAATATTGTATAATACAGAGCAGATATGGTATAATACAGGACATATATGGTACAATACAGGACAGATACTGTATAATACAGGACAGATTTGGTATAATACAGAACATATATTGCAGAATACTGGACAGATATTGTATAATTCAGGACAGATATTGTATAAT
This sequence comes from Hanleya hanleyi, assembly GCA_036873755.1. Classification (NCBI taxonomy): domain Eukaryota; kingdom Metazoa; phylum Mollusca; class Polyplacophora; order Lepidopleurida; family Hanleyidae; genus Hanleya; species Hanleya hanleyi. The sequence continues at coordinate 14,662 of JAVTVY010003450.1, forward strand.
ACAACACAGATATGGTATAACACAGGACAGATATTGTATAATACAGCACAGATTTGGTATAATACAGCACAGATTTGGTATAATACAGGACAGATACTGTATAATACAGGGCAGAGTTGGTATAATACAGGACATATATGGTATAATAGAGAACAAATATGGTATAATACAGGACAGATTTGGTATAATACAGGACAGATATTGTATAACATAGGACAGGTATGGTATAATACAGGACATATATGGTATAATGCAGGACAGATGTGGTATAACACAACAAAGATGTGGTATAATGTGTGACAGATATGGATGGTCCATCTCTACACCAAATACCTTCCTTCACTGCCCCAAAATGCCCACTTTCGCTACTACTCCTACTGATAACGTCACCGATGACGTCACAGATGACGTGAACATCCCTCAAATTGGGATGTACACCCCGAGAGTTACAAGATAACACCTCCCACGACACAATCGGACCAAGGATGGTCCCTCTCTACCCCAAACACACCTCCACGCACCCCCAAAATAGCCACTTTACTTACTACACCCCACTGCGCATGCGCATATTGAAGCGACTTGCACTTAAAAACACGCCATTCTGACTCTGCCCCACATAATCTTCACTTTGACACCTCCCACAACCCACTTGGACCCATAGTGGTCCATCTCTACCCCAAACACACCCCCACATACCCCCCAACATGCCTGCTTTCTATACTACAGACAGGCTGCGCATGCGCAGACTATTACACACGGACGAACCATTAGTCGATACATTACAAACTCCACGGGAGCTTCAAAATAAGACCTCATACGACACCATAGGATCATAAGGGGCTCACCTAGACCCCAAAACGTTCACCCCGTATGGACCTATAACTCCATAGCCATGCAGTATAGGCCTATGGGCCTACCCAGGCCTCGGCGAACTTTTTCCAAAAATTTCACCGCTTCGCTCCGGGACCCCTCCCATCGTGTTCTAAATGACGAGACGTGAAAAACAAGACCAAACAACCCATATCACAATGAACGTGTGTGAATTTCCCAGGTTGGACCTATACCCCATAGCCAGCCTATGGGCCTACCCAGGCATTGGTGAGCTTTTTCCAAAAATGTCACCGTTTCGCTCCGGGACCCTTCCCATCGTGTTCTAAATGACGAGACGAGAAAAACAAGACCCCACAACCCATATCACAATGAACGTGTGTGAATTTCCTAGGATGGACCTATATCCCCATAGCCAGTATGGAGCTATATGGGCTACATGGTACTTTTCCAAAAATTTCACTGTTTCGCTCCGGGACCCTTGCCATCGTGTTCTAAATGACGAGACGTGAAAAACAAATCCAAGCAACCCATATCCCAGGTTGAACCTATACCCCCATATAGGTGAGTGAGTGAGTAGGATTTAACGTCGTTTTCAACATTGTTTCAGTCATATCACGACGGTGCCTACATGTGCCAGAACACGAGAGTGTCCACAGTTCCTATTATTCTGGACACTGATCAGCCCAGTCAGTACAGCACCCGGTCACCCATCCAAGTATTGACCGAGCTCAACGCTGCTTTACCCCCATATAGTCAGCCTATAGGCCTATATACAGACCTCGATGACTTTTCCCCAAAATTTCACCGATTCGCTCCGGGACCCTTCCCATTGCCATTTTCTTGGCGAAACGAGAAAACGAGACCCCACAAGCCATAGTAAAGCCCACGAAAAAGATTGACCATCCCCATACCCCATACAGGCATTTTCCCTTATATTGTATAATACAGACCCCTATTGTAGGGGTAAAGTCCGTGTTCCGCTTTTTATAGTTTCGGGAAAAAATCCTAATTTTACATGCACCCACCCCATTGACTTGATAGGCAGGCCCCGATAAGCCCGGGGACCGATATTAGCCCTTTTGGCTAGGGTTGATAGGGGTTTTCCCCTAGTTTAGGGGTAAAGTCCGTGTTCCGCTTTTTATAGTCTCGGGGACAAATCCTAATTTTACATGCACCCACCCCATTGACTTGATAGGCAGGCTCCGATAAGCCCGGAGACCGATATTAGCCCCTTTGGCTAGAGTTGATAGGGGTTTTCCCCTAGTTTAGGGGTAAAGTCCGTGTTCCGCTTTTTATAGTTTCGGGAAAAAATCCTAATTTTACATGCACCCACCCATGACTGAATGGCCCTAGAGGAGCGCTTCACTTTGACACCTCACTCGACCCATTCGGTCCACTAGGGACCCACCCCTGTCACAAAACGTCTATTCCCATACTCTTTTTAGGCATTCTCCGTATACATTACCATTGGAAGCCACTTGGTTGACATGGGACTACGTTCTGTCCGCGGAGGAATACAAAGGTTACAGGTTGCCGGAACTACTTTTGACCTCCACGTGACCTTGAGCTGGGGGCGCCAGGGGGCGCCCCAGAGGTGAAAGGCGATGGGGCGTCCCCTATACCTTTAACCTGGAAAAAGGGGGACCAAGAGTTACCTCCCTGGAAAAGGGATCTCGAAACCCTCACTCCCTACTACTAGGGTGCAAATCAATGTCTAACTACCATTTCACAAGATCAATTCTGGCTTTCTCGCAAATCTGAGCAGTTCTTTGGCATAAAGCAATAACAAAATAATATATTTTATGTTTTATAACAATGTTTAATTTAATATTTCCGTGATTTATTTACCCCGATAAACTATCAATTATCCCGATTACAAGACTGAATACTTTCAGCAAGAATTTGGGCCTATATCAACAAAAATTAGCTTATAAATAACAATATGTGTAAGATTTATCTTAAAGTCAAAAATATATTCAGATTTTATTAGTTGTTACCCTGTCCCAGGAATGTTGTCATTTCCGTTACCGGTACGTTCTATTGGTACCCTATTGATAATCACGTGATTAGTTAGCAGTTCTAGATGTTTTTCATTATTGATACAAGAGAACGTTGGTCACCAGATTCCCGAACTTTGTATTTGCATACGTCGTACACCTTTAAATTGTCCATACGTCTATACACCTTTAAATTGTCCATACGTCTGTACACCTTTAAATTGTCCTTTCCATAAATATATAATATATGTTAAAATCATACTTGCAAACCCGTTTCATGCACATATGACAAGATGATGGGAGGATAGTAGTAGGACAAATGCATCTTTAGACCAGTTGAGCTTTGGCGTTTGTCCTTCCGGTTCAGATCACGAGTAGTAGTATAGGAGTACTTCATCCCGTAGCCTCCCAAAAATGCACATAGCCTCCCAAATAGCCTCCGAGCGCTGTCATACGTCATTATCAATTTTTATTCGTATAAATTATTGCGTCTGGATATTAATAAATTACATATAATTCTACCTGAATATAATATTAAAGATCTACATACGGTATTATAAATAAATCTTCCGGATTCATACGTTAATCGTTTAAATAGTCTATATTTTAGGTTTTATTCCGCTTTTACAAAAGGTGGTATTTCGTATAGGTCCTATAGTACGGGTTCATAGCAAGAAATCTCTGTACGTTCATATATATTGTAGACAGTTAAGTTTTTACAAATTGCAATTAATATTAACGAACACTCGGTGACACTCGACTACTAATTACGGTATGTAGTCAACCTCGCTGTATTAGAAGCATGGTATATAATTGTATTGATTTTAATTCCTGTCAATGCGAAGGGCGTGTATTTTGGTAACAGGTGTGATCCCATAACAGAAATCGCTCTGTTTAAATATAGGGAAGTAACGGCTATAGATCTCATAACTTGATTTTGACTTATATTCGATCCCGCTGATTCGTATCTAACTCATACAACATATCTGAATTCCAGTGTGAAAGATATTTCGCTTCACAACATACCCTGGATCATCATATGAGAGAAGTGAACTGTCCGGATAATAGAGGTTATGCGGTGAGGCCTTTCGAATGCGGTATCTGTACGAAAACATTCTCTTCTAAAGAGTGGCTAAAAAGGCATATGACCACCGTAAATACCGCGGACAACGGTAAAAAATATACCTGTAGAATTTGTGGGGCGAATTTTAGCCGGAGCGATGCCAGACGACGACACCACCGGAATAAACATAGCGATGTGGCGGAAGTTCTACCTTCAACAAGTATGGATAGTTCGGAAGGCCAAAAAGTAGCGGGAAAAAAGTCGGCGGACTCGGTTAAAGGTATTGCAAAAACGTATACCTGCGATGTTTGCGGCGCAAATTTCACCCGGAGCGATGCGAGACTGCGACATCGTCGAAACAAACACAGGAATATTCCCGAAACCCAGTCCTTCATCCCTGAGAATTCGAGCGGAAAACGCTCTCTAGAAATAGGAATGATACCAGCCGGTGTTAAAAAGGCGAGGACCATCTTCACATTTCGAGTTAAATGCTGTACTAATGTTCCGTCATTTACCTTGACTTTCTGAATAGGGTAAATTATTCAAACCGGAAAACCCACGTACTGCTATATACACAATCAATGTAGAAGCTTGCCAATACTACACAGCGTGTATTTTTAGGAACTTTTCATGAACTTTGAGGGACTATTCTTGGACTTGCGTGGATTTTTAGGAACTTTTCATGAACTTTGGGGAGGACTTCCTCGGACTATTGTTGGATTTTTGTGGATTTTAAGAACTTTTCATGAACTTTTGGGGACAGTGAGTGAGTGAGTGAGTGAGGGACTTTTCTTGGACTAGGCTTGGACTAGTCTTGGACTATTCTTGGATTTGTATGGATTTTAAGAACTTTTCATGAACTTTTGGGTGAGTGAGTGAGTGAGTGAGTGAGGGACTTTTCTGGGACTAAACTTGGACTTGTATGGATTTTAGGAACTTTTCATCAACTTTTAGGGACAGTGAGTGAGTGAGTGAGTGAGTGAGGGACTTTTCTTGGACTAAACTTGGACTTGTATGGATTTTAGGAACTTTTCATGAACTTTTAGGGACAGTGAGTGAGTGAGTGAGTGAGTGAGTGACTTTTCTTGGACTAGTCTTGGACTATTCTTGGATTTGTAGGGATTTTAGGAACTTTTCATGAACTTTTAGGGACCGTGAGTGAGTGAGTGAGTGAGTGAGTGAGTGAGGGACTTTTCTTGGACTAGGCTTGAACTAGTCTTGGACTATTCTTGGATTTGTGTGGATTTTAAGAACTTTTCATGAACTTTTGTGGAAAACAATAAAGAGCTGCTACACCAATCTATGAATGGTATATTTATTATCACTGGATACTCGTTGTAACCGACTATCGCCCATATAAAGTCATATCGAAACGACTCTGGACGATGGCTGAAAGAAAGAAGAACGCAACCTCGGTTGTTAAAGTTCAAAGTATATATTTATTAATACAAATTAATTTAGTAATGACAGTTTCAAAACGAAAATCCAAACTGAGCAATCCTAGTACCCAAACACTAATTTCATTCCATTTCCATAACTCTGTGAAAGAGCTGAGGGTATATCGATAACGAACGCAAGGATACGCCCTGGTGGCTGAATCAATTAATCAACATGTTTGATCGGTTGCCTTGTGTACTCGCGCGGTAAAAGTCTGTTTATTAAGAATTTACGCATTTCAGCGACAGATTCTTCGGCTTCATCGTTTGATAAATCGTCTTCCTCACGCAGCCGTTTCTTAGTCGCCATTACTTTCTGATGAATCGGGTGCTTTCGTAGTTTTCTCCATAACCTTAAATTACGGACGTAGATATTTCGGAACCTTGTCTGTATTCTAGGTAAAAGCATTCAGCTAAAGTGAAATGACTCTATTTGGCAACAGGGGGCGTCGTTTCATTCGTCATCATCGGAGTTATCTCCCACTAGTTCCAGTTTTTGTCACCAGGGCAATGAGTGGTCAATACGACCGAACATGGAAAAACCCTGATGTAAGATGAGGACCCGGATGTAAAACTACAATACCCAGGAAGTGACCTTTGACCCTGCGCTACTCGGAAGTGACGGTATCGTACGCAGGCACACACACACACACACACACACACATACCTGGTGCACCCACACCCTAGTGTACCCTATGCCCTACGGGCTATAGGGTACAGGGTGCACCGCGTATGTGTGTGTGTGTGTGTGTGTGTGTGTGCCTGCGTACGATACCGTCACTTCCGAGTAGAGCAGGGTCAAAGGTTCATGAAAAGTTCTTAAAATCCACACAAATCCAACAATAGTCCGAGGAAGTCCTCCCCAAAGTTCCTGAAAAGTTCCTAAAAATCCACGCAAGTCCAAGAATAGTCCCTCAAAGTTCATGAAAAGTTCCTAAAAATACACGCTGTGTAGTATTGGCAAGCTTCTACATTGATTGTGTATATAGCAGTACGTGGGTTTTCCGGTTTGAATAATTTACCCTATTCAGAAAGTCAAGGTAAATGACGGAACATTAGTACAGCATTTAACTCGAAATGTGAAGATGGTCCTCGCCTTTTTAACACCGGCTGGTATCGTTCCTATTTCTAGAGAGCGTTTTCCGCTCGAATTCTCAGGGATGAAGGACTGGGTTTCGGGAATATTCCTGTGTCTGTTTCCACGGTGTCGCAGTCTCGTACTATTCCGGGTGAAATTTGTGCCGCAAACATCGCAGGTATACGTTTTTGCAATACCTTTAACCGAGTCCGCCGACTTTTTTCCCGCTACTTTTTGGCCTTCCGAACTATCCATACTTGTTGAAGGTAGAACTTCCGCCACATCGCTATGTTTATTCCGGTGGTGTCGTCGTCTGGCATCGCTCCGGCTAAAATTCGCCCCACAAATTCTACAGGTATATTTTTTACCGTTGTCCGCGGTATTTACGGTGGTCATATGCCTTTTTAGCCACTCTTTAGAAGAGAATGTTTTCGTATAGATACCGCATTCGAAAGGCCTCACCGCATAACCTCTATTATCCGGACAGTTCACTTCTCTCATATGATGATCCAGGGTATGTTGTGAAGCGAAATAGGACAGACATCTTTCACACTGGAATTCAGACATGTTGTATGAGTTAGATACGAATCAGCGAGATGGATCGAATATAAGTCAAAATCAAGTTATGAGATCTATAGCCGTTACTTCCCTATATTTAAACAGAGCGATTTCTGTTATGGGATCACACCTGTTACCAAAATACACGCCCTTCGCATTGACAGGAATTAAAATCAATACAATTATATACCATGACCAGCTTCTAATACAGCGAGGTTGACTACATACCGTAATTAGTAGTCGAGTGTCACCGAGTGTTCGTTAATATTAATTGCAATTTGTAAAAACTTAACTGTCTACAATATATATGAACGTACAGAGTTTTCTTGCTATGAACCCGTACTATAGGACCTATACGAAATACCACCTTTTTGTAAAAGCGGAATAAAACCTAAAATATAGACTATTTAAACGATTAACGTATGAATCCGGAAGATTTATTTATAATACCGTATGTAGATCTTTAATATTATATTCAGGTAGAATTATATGTAATTTATTAATATCCAGACGCAATAATTTATACGAATAAAAATTGATAATGACGTATGACAGCGCTCGGAGGCTATTTGGGAGGCTATGTGCATTTTTGGGAGGCTACGGGATGAAGTACTCCTATACTACTACTATCACGTGACCGGGACAGGGACTGAAGTCACAAAGGTCTGACCTAAAGATGCACTTTTAAAGGTCAATATGCATCAAGCTGCCCTTTTGAGACCTGGCATTTTCGTGATCCATGTGTCTACGTCATCACATAGGTCATATGTAAATTTGAAAAGGTCAATAAGCGTCTACGTGCACTTTCGGCACCTGAGACATTTCTGTGAACTGACTAAATACGGTATACAAATTCAAATGCCCTTTCGGATATCAAGTCTCTCAATGCACGTCATCAAATCTGGTCCCCGACAATATCTGTATCCATATGGCATAATGGCAAGTGGGGCTTCTCTACATGTCCTATACTGAGAACCAGAGGGCCTAGATACATGAGGATTTCACCGTTTAAGTGGACTGGGCCGCGGTGCACTCCAGGGATTCTTCCATTCGGCAAGGAATAGACCATTTATCCGCATTTAGTCCAACAATTGTCGTAAAGTCTTCAACCCAAATCACTTATATGTATATATTTTCTAGAAGAACAGGATTAACTATTATTTTTAAGATACGGCACTGATGTGAAATATAATATTGTATCTCGAACATTCCCCTCCAAGCTTGCTTCATTTTTCTAGAGAACCTCTTAAAAAGTCGAAAAATGGTCAAATTCGGCTCAATTTCCAGAAAAATCTGAAAAAGCGATTTCAATTCAATTTATTTCCTGTGTACCAACTTGAAATTTCAAGCGTCTGGTCCGTCATTCATAATTCAGCCGTCGTCCATTAGAAAATATCCGCGTCCATTATCCAAAGAACTATTCCATATTCCATACAGCAGTATTAGCACCAAATTCAAAAAGACAATCATAGTATACATAAACATAGGCTTGTTTCCTGCAAGAGAGAAGCGGTCAACAGTTTTCAATGATGCCGGCAAGACATCATGATGTTCCAAAAATATCAAATCCGTATTGCTGATCAGTATTCTTAATCCATAATATTCGTTGTAAAGTCTAAAGAATGATGTAATGGCCAAAAAAGGGGGGGGGGACCTACGCGTATTTGTCAGATTTTCTCTGTAAATGAGTCATGAGTTTTAGGCACAGCCAAGGGACATAACTGATCACCGTCTAGACGAACCCAGCCATCGTTCCGTATATGCCCGTTTGCAACGTTGATAATGCTGAACAGGATGGTAATATAGACAAAAGCTATTTAAGAAGACAAGAGATATTAGGATATAGCAGGACACGGATGGTCTATCGTGTTTTAGCGGGGTCGTTGCCACAGAACCATAGAGGACCACATAGGGTAGTGTTGGACGAGGAATAGGGCTGCGCTTGCTCAACCGGAAGTGGAACTCTGCACCGTGAACCAGAGGACATAGAGGCATGGGAATTTCACCGTTTGAGTCCACTGGACCCAGGCTTCCGCCGTAGGGCAGTGTGGGGTGAGGGCTGCGCAGCGCAACCGGAAGTGGGGCACTGTGCGGAGATCCAGAGGGCGTAGAGAAAAGGGGTTTTATCGTTTTAGCCTCCTGGAACAAGGGGTCCGCCATATGGTAGTGTAGAGTGAGGAATGGGGCTGAAGCAATGCTCTATAGATACGATGATCACTCGTACGTCATTTCATACCATGTCGCCAGGGCTACGAGCCGTCCTTCCTATACACCGGGGGCGAGGATAAAGTCACCATTGAGGAAGACCGAGATGTCTGCGGATCGGACCCGGAGTCCAGATCAAATTAGGTTACCCTAAGCCGTAGCGACTTGACTAAATTTTGTGGAGGGGGATGCGGAGCGGTGAACCTCATCCACATGGAGAACGCCATTTACGTACAACGTGGACCACTCTTCGCCACGCCTAGGGCGTTACCAGGACCCGGCCAGAAGCTTTACCCTAGACCCTGATCCATGCACGGTTTTCGAGAAAGTGATGCCTATTACGGGCCAGCTGTTTACACCCGACGAACGGCTCGTCGTACAGTTGGCCTGGTCTCGTGTTATGGAAGACCCACTGACCGAACCCATTGAGGAAATTATCAATCGCATCTATAAAAATGAGGACGACGACAGAGACTATGCGGTTCTCACCTGCATGACCTACAAAGATGTCCTGGCGAAACTTGACAGCCGTATTTCACGATCGGAGGGCGACGTCGCCATAGACTATTCGGATGTGCCCAACCAACCCTGTGGCATCCATGCACCGGAGGCCGATACCGCGTCAGAACCCAATCAAAGCATCCAGAAAGGAACTGGATATTAGATATTCACGGATAATGTGGGGTGTGATTTTCATGTTACTATACCATGATGCACCGTATTGATGGCTACTAAATAGATCCGATCTTTTAGATCTGTACTTAATTATCCTAAACCAAACCGTGGGCGATCCCGACCACCACTCGTCAGGAATCCCGACCAGACTGAGGGAAACTTTACCACAGATCCTGATAAACCGTTCACAGAGGTGCAATGTGGACAATGTATCCGTTATAAATAAACGATAGAGCCCAGGTCCTTCATCATTCATCACAATGAAAAGCGGGGAGATGTTGGATACGTTATATTACAGTTCCGACAGCTCAGCTGCCTATAGTGCCTTATTAGCCCTCTATCGAGTCGCTAAGCCACAGGGGATAGAACCAGCTAAGTCCGAGATTGGTTAAAAAACAAGACACCTATACCTTACATTGATCTACGCACTGCCATTTTTCACGGAACCGGGTCATCGTTTGAGGTATATATGCAGAATAGCAAGTGGATATGGTCGATATGAGCGCCTTCTTCAAACACAACAATGGGAATCGGTATATCGGGATCTTGTTGAAGTATGCGTGGGTGGTACCCATCCGGACGTAAACGGTGGAGAATCTCGTGGCGGCGTTGAAAGGCATCTTCAAGACGAGTCGCAAACCCTTGTATTTGCACACTGACGAACGCACGAAATTCATCAACAGACCGTTCCAACGGTTTCTGAAAGCCCACGTACAACGAGACCAAGGCTTCCGTTGTGGGAGGGTTCAATCGGAGGATCAAAGGCTGCATATACAAATATTTCAGTTATAAGAAAACAAGGAGGTACATCGATGTCCTCCCTAAACATGTGACCTGTTAAAATCGAGCCCATGGCCGAAGTAATGAGAGAGTGCCCATCACCAAGCGCACCGAAGCCCAAAGTCCGTCCTGTCTTCTTTCCCATGCAACCACAACCACGACCGAAGTAGGTTTTCTTAGAGCAATAAAGTCAAAGGCAAGTTCCAGAAGAGTTACCTCCCGACCTGGAACGATAAGCACTTTGTGATTAAATTGGAGCGATATGAGAAGAGATGAGAATAATTGACGTCTGGCGACTAAAAAGCAACCATACAACCAAACACCGCATACACCGACAACCGCTGATGTATGAACCGCCGAAACAGCGCAAGACAACTACATTGTGGAACGCATGCTGAAAACCGAGCGATGCCGAGGCAAGGCGGTGCACCTGGTGAATGGGTAAGGCTGGCCGAGTTCGTTCAATTCCTGGGTCCAGGTCAACCAGATGAAACGGCTATAAAGCCAGCCGTCAGCATTCGTTGTACGCTCGACCATGAACACAGTGTTATGTACAAAGTGGAGCCGCTTCTGAACACATCGTATCCAAAAACGCGCAAAGCAGAAGTGGGATGTGGTGAAATTGATAACCCTGCTGGCTATCTTGCATGGGGGTGTAGTTTACGACGTGGAGTACCTGGGCTCTCTAGTCATCCCACCTGAGACACAACCACCAGCCGTGAGTGCAAGGCAGACGAATCTATAAATCCCCTTCGCGCTAGCGTCAAACCTCACTCGGACCCAGCGATACCGCACAGACCTGGTCGACATCGAGCCCCACACCAAGTATTGCAGTGCCCAATACGTCGGAAAACCCGCTGTATACGACCATTCATGGTGAACGCGCTAGCACACCGACAGTGGTACTAAAGCTTACCGCGCACAACAGTGTTCCACCGACACAAGTTCACTCGTACGGAATTTAGGAGAACGGCTTACCACTTCAGTGGACACACCTTCAACAATGGATTGCAACAGCCCTTCACCTTCCTCATTGCGGGGCTGACGGGCTCAGGCAAGAGACACGTCGTCCAGAAACTCCTTCAATACGCCGACAGTATGGTAACACAACCCATCGTCCGGGTAGTGTGATGTTACGGAGAATGGCAAGCGGTGTACGAGTTGATGCTCAACATCACGTTCACTGAAGGTCTACCCATCCTGAACGACTTGGAACCGGACAACGTGGAGGTCATCTCACGGCGTAAACCGACGCTCTTTAACAAATACACTCATCATCGGCGACTCCGCATCATCGAGCAGAATCTATTCAGTAGCAACAAAGAGCATCGGATTATCAGCTTGAATGCCCACTACCTGGTGATGTTTAAAAACCCGGGAGATACCACGTGCGAGACAGATGTACCCCGACGCACCCAGTTTTTGTTGAAAGACTTTAACGATGCGACAAAACCTCATCAAGTGTATATGCTCTTTGACGTGAAGCAAGCCACACCTGACCACCTTCGCCTACGGACCCGTAATTCCCCGGAAGACCCACAACATTCACGTGCAAAAAAGGCTTAAAATTTTATGTAAACCCGCAGACCCTGCCCTGTACGCTGTGTTTGAGATCGGGTATAACGCCTTAAATGGGAAAGTGGCACCGAATCCGGCTCTGAGGGCCAAGCATAAGACGAGTCTCCGTGCCCTGGCACGAAATCGAATCCCACGAGCACAAAAGAAAAAGATCTTGCAGAAAGGCGGTTTCTAGGGGTCATCTTTGCCGTTTTGGCTGCCTCCGTGCTAGGTCCCATACTGGGTGGACGCTTCGATCGACAATGAACAATGGACAATGGACAACACACAAATAGCTCTGACGGACCCACGCTTCGTTCAAACCCTGCAATCTTCGTTTCCGATCCCACCTACGGTGAAGACGATGAACACTCAATCAATAGATGCAACAGATTCTACAACGACCCGAGTTAAGCGACTGTGATGACGTACAAAAGTACAATCAGACGCCTCAATGGTACATTACATTCATGGAGCAATACAATACCCCTTCATCTGAACAAAGCCCCGCGTCGGTCGCACAGCCAGCACAACGCGTACAGCCAGCACCACTTGTCCAACAGCCGCCATTGCCAGGTGTAGCACACTGAACCCCGCAATGGGTGGCAAACAAAGTCCTGAAGAGTCTATCCGCTACGTTCCAGAGGAGGGGGGGTTTGTTGCTGGAGTGGATGAAAGATAATGTCCTGGAACGAGAAAGGTAAACTTCTGATCCAGAACCAAGTGGTTCCCGACATCCATATGGTGTATTTGGTGAACGAACCGATTCGTCAGTGCAAGCCACAGGGTGTCCCAAAGGATGGGAGGCTTTTTCCCAAGGGTTGACAGACAGGCACGTGCCGTAATGAATGGTCGGAAATCCCCGTCGTTTGGCTTGGATGCAACGGCAGCAGCAAACGCCCCATAGACCACGCCAATGACACGGCATAAATCAGCGCGCAATCACGATGCAAGCCCAGTAATAGCTCGGCTGTGGTGTTTCCCAACAACACGTTAACCCTTACATTACCTTACAAAGCGCAACATGACACGGTATGGTACGAAGTCGTGATCGAAGGCAACACATATAACTTCACTCTTCCTGAAAGCCAGTACCATACATCCCAAATATTTATCCAGGCGTTGTTTAACCTCGTGAGCTCGAGCCCGTGAGGAATAAATATCTTCCCGTTTGCGAAGCTGATCCACAATAAGTACGATGACTGGAACCACAAGCTTTGGATCATCCTCAACATCAATGTGACCGTACATTTCAGCGAGGCGTCGAAGGAGCCGTGCACGGGACAGGGATAGCTATGTCGTGCCCGTTCGGCTCCAAAGAAAAACGATGCTCGATCTAAAGGCTGGCTTGTATGAGTTCTTTGTCTTCTCGAATTTGGTGGATGGTCATCGATGCTCGCCTGCTACGCGTCTGCCCAGTGCAAGGGATCACGGAGATCAAGACACACAGAGCTTTAATCTCGTGCTCTCTCTAGCGGTCTAACAGACTGACATCAGTGCTATCACCATCAATATAACGGATGACACCGGACAACCTGTGGTATTCGACATTGGGAAAGTGGTGGTCACGTTCTCGAAAAGCACGCTCTCCCAACTTTGTATAATGAAGGTGCCTTACGAGTGCGATGCACACAGCTATATGGACTATTACACCAAACAAGCCGGGGTGGTCTACTCATCTTTGCGGGTACATGCATCCAATGAGGTCAGCGGCTGGGGAACGTGCTCGGAAGCATCGTCAAACTTTCCTCCTGCTGCAGATGTGAGAAGGAACGGAGTGAAAGCGATTGAAAAACAAGCTGTCCGAAGTGGTGTGCAAGCCCTGGGAGATGCGTTCAGGGGTCTTCCCGTCCGAGAACCACTGAAACGCCGAGCCAAAGAAACAGTAGGCGTCTTGGAGACCGCGCACCGGTCGACAACCGACTCAACGAGGACGCACATCGAATACCCCGGATATGTTCGCGTAAACATGTCCTTAATCCAAGCAGATTTCTGTCCCTCAACCAACTGTGAATTTGATTTGTGGACCGTTACGCCGGTCGTAGAGTAGTGCCGAACAAGGACTATGGATGAAGCATCGCTCACACTTCAGCCTCAGCGAAACAGGCCCCAACCAATTCACCATCAGCAATGCGGATACGGCCTTTGAGGATTTAGCCCATACGTACTTTTATGTGAAAGCCAAGATAATCACTGGGAACCAGAATCAGAATCATCGACGCTGCAACGGTGGGACCGACGAATCTCTCGCTGCACTCTATGTTTCAGCAGGTGGGCATTTCGCTCAGTCACAAACTCATCAGGAACTCGACGAACACGTACCCCTATATCGCCGAAACGCTGTTATAGTACAGCCGAGGGGCTATAAATCTCAGTTGAAACCCCCCTTTTACTACCGAGACACCGCCGAGAATTTGTGCATGGAGAACGCCAATACCTGATAAAAAAAGCGGTGGGGATTTACAACGACAGCTCGGTTACCTCCTAAACAAGGTCCCCATCATAATCCGACCGATACGGGCGCCCCGTACAGAAGGGTACGCAGTTGACTATCAGCGCGTCACCCTAGACGCGGCCCTGTATGTCTGAAAAGGGAAACCGAATCCAGCCGTTCAAGCGGGGAATATGAGCGCCAACAAAGAAAACTTGTTGTTGGGGGAACTGTCCAAGCGGTGGATTCTGGTCTGTATGGAGAACACCAGTATCAACGGAGCTTACCCCGAGAACACGTTGCTGCATTAATCCGAACACCGAACTTTGGACGGGCTAATTTCATTCTTATTGGCTTATCAGAGCCTGTTTACAGCGACAGGTGAAATAAACCAGAATGAAGTTTCGATCTGACCCCACCTTAGAGAACGACTGTCAGTTGAACCTCGCCAAGCAAGACAATTTACGGTTGGAAATCCACTTTACACTAGCCATACGAAGCACCATCGTTGTGATTTGCTACGCCGCGTGTGAAATAATCATTCAAGTGAACAAGACGCGTAACGTCCAGTGTGACTTTGCCACCTATCTTGGATATCGACCAGATTACCACCGTACAGGAGAATGACCCATGGACACGCACTACCGGTGTTCGTCTGAGCCTACACACTGTGATGCAGATGTTTGAAAATTACCTCCAGGCGAAGACGTTGATTACTGGTGTACGACTGGGCCGCAGATCATTTCAATGTAAAAGCCCTGTTCAGGGCTTAAATTTTAACCATTTCATTTTACATGCATTGTACAGGGCTTAAGTTCTCACGTGGTTGTTCTCTCGTTTTGTTGTTTGTTTGTTGTTGTTCTTGAATAAAAACAATTGATATCTCTCCCAACTATTCTGTACAATAGTTTACGAGCATAAACAATGGGCTATAAATACCCCGCGCTTGAACAGAAATGTGAGGTTCTAATTTTAACCAACCTGGTTTAGGTCAACCAGTCAGCCGCCTGGGGAAGTAGCCAACTAGTGGTTTAAGATGGGGTCAGATGTAGCCAATCTGTGCCCCAGAAAATAAACCAATTCAAGAACTCATGAATGAAATCATCTCACATACCAAATGCATGCTTTGGTCTAGGTTAAATGCCGGTATTCCAGCTCAAACTTTTGACGAGGAAGGATCATGGCCGCTACAAGAGCGCAAGGTGGAACTAAAAAAACATAAGATTTCGAGATGCAGGTAAAGACCAGAATGACGACCGTCTTTCTGAGGGCCGTTCACCTAGACTAGGAGGACCAGACCTCTATCCTACTGAGCACCTGTACAACTCGACATCAACCGGGCAGTACGTCAGCCCATGCCTCCAATGGATTCTCCCTAACAGTGAGTATAAACACTCCACAATTATCCAAAGACCCTTTTAGGGGCCAACCATTCTTTGCGAAGAAAACTTCTCACTAAGAACATTTTCCTCGTTATGGTATGTGGTTTTGGCCCCTATATATGGCCCACCTAGACCCGTATACTCCAGCCTCAAATGCACTTTTTAGATTTGCCATTGTACATCTATGCCCCCAACGATGAGCCGGTTCAGCGAAAAGTGACGGCGGGCAACTCGATGTAAGGCAAAGGTGTCGTGTTTTTTAACCAATCTCGGACTAGGCTCGTATCCCCTGGATATTAGCGGCAAGATAAAGGCTTATAATGCACTACAGGCAGCTGGACTGTCGGGACCGTAAACGCAACGTGTCTGTCGCATGTAGCTATTTCCTCTATTGAATAACTAATGTAGTGTGTCCACATCTCCATGTTAATTTTGTGTTTTGCATATTCCTCTCGCTGCCCGCGCTTCCATTCATTCATTCATGCGTGCAATAGCATATCGTTCATTCGCGGGTCGTACCACTCCCTGGTCGATCGCGCTCCAAGAGAAATCCGTTTACAAATGCGATTATGCAATATACTGCCGCGATGTCTCCAGTTATTTTTGTATGCGCGGTCGAGCGATACGCTAACATGGTAAATATTAAACGTTCCGGTTAAAATAAGAATAGGGTGGAACTAGCTGTGCAAGCTCTTTTGTATCGAGATGGATATAAACTCCCTGCCTCAGATCACTCCACGCGTTTGTTCGATGAAGTGATCGGAGTTTCTTCACGAAACAGTGTGCTTGTCTTTCTGGTAGGTAGTTTACATACCATTTCTCCCATATTCTGGACCGTATGTATTGGTTTGATATGTTCTTCTCGTACCTGCAAATATCCTGTCCGAGGCTAACGTAACGCTAATGTAACGATTACGAGTAACGCATATGTTCGATGGAGTGATCGGAGTTTCTTCATGAAACCTTGTGCTTGTCTTCCATAGTCCGGGAGCCAAATCGCAAAAAGGGGTCTAAATAAGGTGTTCATTGCACCCCCCGCGTAGATTTAGTTTGACCACTGTTAATGAACGAGTATCATCTGCTGGTCAGTTCTAAACCTGATGTAGGCATCTACGGTGGTGCCTAAGGTCACAGCATGCATTTCTTCACCGCTGTCTGAACAAGACAAAATTAACTCTAAGATGGGGGTAGGGGTATTTATGAACGTATATCTTTTTTATTCTTTTCTGTAACCTCTGAATAATGTTCTATCAAATAAAGTTATCCAAGTTACGCCTTTTACATTTTTGACGTCATGATGACGTCATAATTTTGGGGGTACATTTGTTCTCGATTTTTTTAGAAATGAGACTCGAAATCGAATCCCGCGAGCACAAAAGAAAGAAGATCTTCCAGAAAGGCGGTTTCTAGGGGTCATCTTTGCCTCCGTGCTAGGTCCCATACTGGGTGGACGCTTCGATCGACAATGAACAATGGACAATAGACAACACACAAATGGCACTGACGGGCCCACATCTCGTTCAAACCCTGTAATCTTCGTTTCCGATCCCACTTACGGTGAAGACGATGAACACTCAATCAATAGATGCAACAGATTCTACAACGACCCGAGTTAAGCGACTGTGATGACGTACAAAAGTGCAATCAGACGCCTCAATGGTACATTACATTCATGGAGCAATACAATACCCCTTCATCTGAACAAAGCCCCGCGTCGGTCGCACAGACAGCACAACGCGTACAGCCAGCACCACTTGTCCCACAGCCGCCATTACCAGGTGTAGCACACTGAACCCCGCAATGGGTGGCAAACAAAGTCCTGAAGAGTCTATCTGCTACGTTCCAGAGGAGGGATGGTTTGTTGCTGTAACGGATGAAAGATAATGTCCTGGAACGAGAAAAGTAAACTTCTGGTCCAGAACCAAGTGGTTCCCGACATCCATATGGTGTATTTGGTGAAGGAACTGATGCGTCAGTGCAGCCCACAGGGTGTCCCAAAGGATGGGAGGCTTTTTCTCAAGGGTTGACAGACAGGCACGTGCCGCAATGAATGGTCGGAAATCCCCGGCGTTTGGCTTGAATGCAACGGCAGCAGCAAACGCCCCACAAACCACGCCAATGATACGGCATAAATCAGAGCGCAATCACGATGCAGGCCCAGTAATAGCTCGGCTGTGGTGTTTCCCAACAACACGTTAACCCTTACACTTACCTTACAAAGCGCAACATGACACGGTATGGTACGAAGTCGTGATCGAAGGCAACACATATAACTTCACTCTTCCTGAAGGCCAGTACCACACATCCCAAATATTTATCCAGGCATTGTTTAACCTCATGAGCTCGAGCCCGTGAGGAATAAATATCTTCCCGTTTGCGAAGCTGATCCACAATAAGTACGATGGCTGGAACTACAAGCTTTGGATCATCCTCAACATCAATGTGACCGTACATTTCAGCAAGGCGTCGAAAGACCCGTGCACGGGACATGGATAGCTATGTCGTGCCCGTTCGGCTCCAGGGAAAAACGATGCTCGATCTAAAGGCTGGCTTGTATGAGTTCTTTGTCTTTGGTGGATGGTCATCGTTGCACGCCTGCTACGCGTCTGCCCAGTGCAAGGGGATCACGGAGATCAAGACACACAGAGCTTTAATCTCGTGCTCTCTCTAGCGGTCCGACAGACTGACATCAGTACTATCACCATCAATATGACACCGGACAACCTGTGGTATTCGACATTGGGAAAGTGGTGGTCACGTTCTCGAAAAGCACGCTCTCCCAACTTTGTATAATAAAGGTGCCTTACGAGTGCGATGCACACAGCTATATGGACTATTACACCCAACAAGCCGGGGTGGTCTACTCATCTTTGCGGGTACATGCATTCAATGAGGTCAGCGGCTGGGGAACGTGCTCGGAAGCATCGTCAAACTTTCCTCCTGCTGCAGATGTGAGAAGGAACGGAGTGAAAGCGATTGAAAAACAAGCTGTCCGTAGTGGTGTGCAAGCCCTGGGGGATGCGTTCAGGGGTGTTCCCGTCCGAGAACCACTGAAACGCCGAGCCAAAGAAACAGGAGGCGTCTTGCAGACCGCGCACCGGCCGACAACCGACTCAACGAGGACGCACATCGAATACCCCGGATATCTTCGCGAGGATTTAGCCCATACGTACTTTTATGTGAAAGCCAAGATAATCACTGGGAACCAGAATCAGAATCATCGACGCTGCAACGGTGGGACCGACGAATCTCTCGCTGCACTCTGTTTCAGCAGGTGGGCATTTCGCTCAGTCACAAACTCATCAGGAACTCGACGAACACGTACCCCTATATCGCCGAAACGCTGTTATAGTACAGCCGAAGGGCTATAATTACAAGCGTCTAATCCGTCATCCATAATTCAGCCGTCGTCCATTAGAGAATATCCGCGTCCATAATCCAAAGACCTATTCCACATTCCATATAACAGTATTAGCACCAAATTCAAAAAGGCAATCATAGTATACATAAACATAGGCTTGTTTCCTGCAAGAGAGAAGCGGTCAACAGTTTTCAATGATGCCGCCAAGACATCATGATGTTCCAAAAATATCAAATCCGTATCGCTGATCAGTATTCTTAATCCATAATATTCGTTGTGAAGTCGTCATCTAAAGAATGATGTATCTCAGTCACGCTTTGATTGTGACTTCATATGAGTACCATGAGAATCTTGAAGTACATGGGTTCATACGGCCCCTAGCCCCGGGTTAAGCGGAATTAGACACAAGTTACGAAACGTAAAGCCATAGATCTTGCACGCTACGCTCGTATTTTGCTATCAGCATGCGATATGTATCGCCAAATTTGAGAAACTTTGAGTGGAGGCGTTTGGTGGAATAGCCCTGTTTTATAAGTTT